>QAXH01003171.1:0-11921 GCA_004335635.1 Chloromonas sp. AAM2 | reverse complement strand
TAAGGCCCGACGGTGTCGCATAGCAGTTTCACACCCTCACATACTCCTGATGCACTGACTGCCATGCAAAAGAAGACAGGAAGGATATCACAAGATTGTCTCACTACCACAGCAGCCCTGCGCTCAATCCTCCACTGTCCCGCCTGCAAATTATACATCACGTTGAGATACCTTTGAAACATGACAACACACAGGCACTCATACTGCTCCAATACTGGGTCACTGTGATCCATCGACGACTTGACAACAGTGGCCACCTCCTATGTCGACTTCCCTGTACATAGTCACCATGTCGCCTCAGCCAGTGTGTACCTTCTGTAGTTTTCCCTTAAAACCTTTGGCTTGGGCGCGTACCAACGAACCATGTTCGGTGGAATCTGGGCTGATGACGTAACCAAAGGCCATCACTAGAGCCAAGGCCATCACAGCCTATTGGCCGCCCCTAGATATCCCAAAGCAGGCAGGTGCCACATGCCATGCTGTACGGGTCCAGATGCCTCATGCCCCACATGTGGCGTAAGAATTTGGCTAGCAACCTGGTCAAGGGCGTGGCAGCGGCTGACTTACAATGAATTTACACACAGCGTGCAAACGTAGTCATTACCTAGGCACTCTGTTCCTAGCTTGTCTCAGTTTTGGTACATTACAGCAAGGGGCCTCCAGACAGCACGGCAGCGATTAGGAACCTATAAGCGACCTCTCTGCAGCGTTGCATGGGCTGCGCAGGCCTGTAGCGGTGGGTCGGGTTCTAACACTAAGGGACTTCTAACACTTCTAACACTTAGGGACCGCCAGATTAACGGCACCCTCGCCCGCGCTTCGACATGTGTGCACACCAATTTGTACACATAGCTGGTACTAACTACATCATACCTGGCACTCGTCTATATCAAAGAGTGCGTGCATACATTCAGCACGCCCAACAGCTTGCAGACCGAAAGACTCAGGCATGGTATACTTGGGTCTGTGCGTCTCAGGGTTTCTGAGTCTGCAGCTGGGGACCATCCCTTGCCAAATCATGTTGTCAAACATGTGGATAGCGGTACTTGCCTGCTCTTGGACAGGCATGCTTTCAAGCTGCACACCCCAAGGCCCAAACACCCAAACTGAAGATGCAACTCTTGGGGCTGGGTTATTTGAATGTTATGTAAACTATGTAGACTGTGTAGACCTATGTAGACTTTTCATAATCCAATGAAAGGGAAGGCAGATAGCTTGAACAGAGGGGAAGGGGAGGGAGGGACGCCAGAGTCACATGCTGACACCTGCAGTACCAGTTTCACCACTTGTGGTGCTGCTCTGGGCCTGTTGTCTGACGGATAACGTCACATTCGGGCCTTATTTCATATTACCAGGCATGGCTGTATTAGTACCATCAACTTGAAAGCAGGGCATCATGAACGTAGAGTGACAGTCCCTGTTTCCGACCGGCCCAAGATCCGATCAGTGTTCAGGGTTGCGTTTGTAAGGAGACTCGCACCCCATGACGGCTCTCTTAGGGTACTTCTGACCTCATGCAGCCATCAACATCGACATACACATGCCATCTTCAGTTCTTGAACTGTTGTTTGCCAAGATTGACATTGGTATACAGCATGAATGTTTGCATGTATGGAAATGGCATGTCACATGTTGTTCTATCCAGCCAATGGTATAGCAGTAGTGTCAGCGTTGTGCTAGATGACACACCTCAAGGCGTGTTGGTAACCGCGCAGTGACTCATGGCACGTTGTCATGTACGGCAACAGGGTAGGTCGACATGGGCCTGAGAGTCTGGCATGAACGCACATCCTGTTGAGCAAAGACAGAAGCAAGTTCATGCCAAGTCAACCACGCCGACAAGCAGCAAACATAGTTCATACCAATGCCAGAAACAGAACTTACCATGCTAGCATGAGACCAGTGCAGTCCCAGTTCGTGTCTACGCTATGCCAACCACGCAAGCAACGCCAACAGCATGCATGCGATGGGCATATATTTATGTATACCGCCCTCCGGTTGTCATAATAATGCAGGCAGCTCGGGTGTCAGCCAAAAGTGTCAACGACCTGCACGCGCCGCGACGCAACTCGCGCCACGATCACCGTGCACGGCAGATACACGCGAGCGACCATGCCCTCAACATCTCTTAAAACCATTGCAGGATAGCATATAGTTGCTTCTGTTCTCAAGGCTATATCGTTTTCCCATTTCCGGGCTTTCAACACTTACGCGCCGGCCACGCAGCGGGTAGCGCTAGCTTTATGACATCTGACGCGCTTCGGCCTCTGGTAACGCAGAGTCAATGACTAAGTCTCTGGGGTTTGGGGCGATGCCCAGGCGCAGAAGACAGGAAAGGTCGGGCACGAGCAGCCCTGGCCTGGCGCACGCCATCCGAGCTCGGGTGCATGAGTTGCAGGCTGCGCCTGTGCAGCTGTTAAGCCAGCTTGCAGGCTCGCCTGACGCGCTGCAAGGTCTTCTCCTCTCCGACGCGCTGACAGGGCTCAGCGACGCACACCCCCAGGTTCGCGCCTCGCCAGAGATTGCATACACTATACAGAGATGCACACGTTTATTGGCATGGTGGCATTGATTTGGATTTGCTCGCTTGGGCTGGGGTTCATCAGTCGTTAAGGTCTGCCCTCGCGATTGTCCGCGCCGCCTCACACACTCGCGTGGGTGGAGTATGAATTTTGGTGCATGAATCGAGCTTGTTGCATCGTGCTCTCCTGCTATTGCTTTGCCAGCACTCTTTACATACCGTTCTGATTGCAGGTTGAGGAACATGGCCATGAGTCATGCCATCATGCCAATGCCAGAGTCGCATTCCTGTCACCACCTGGCAACCGTGATAACTCATTGGTTAAACATCTGGCCCTCCTATCATTGATGCCAGAGGATGAGTACAAGCGCAGCAGCAGTACCCGAATGGCACCATGGCAAACCTTGGAGGCTATCAGGTAGAGCCATCCTTCACGTGCAGGGAGGGACCCCAACCCGTCCAACATACATGTGAAGGGGATTATGACACACCGCGATAGTGGTGGTGGTGGCCACCCCTCGGGGTGCTATCCTGACCGCCAACGCCGTTAGGGTCTAAAAATGCAGCTCTGACGTCATGATAATTATCAGTGGGCTTTGAAAATATTATCAACATATTATTGATATTATTGAGATTGGAGCCATTCTTCACACTTGCGCACCAAGCGGTGACCCAGCATGCACAGACTTGATGCACGCGCTCAAGCGTAGAGTGCGCCAAGACTTAGTCGTGTTGTCAGTCTGGTCACGCCAACAAGCACAACTTGCTTGTCCTGCTCGTACTGTCATCACCCACACCACCACAGTGCATGAACGTGCCCAAAAAAACAGGCTGAATAATTATGGCGCCATCAACATCATTACATGGCACTTGCACGTTTGCTCAGAGCAGCAACATTGGGCAGCAACGGGATTGCCATCCATTTGTGTATTCTCAAGAACTCTTCTTTTTCTTCAGCCATATTTTTCCATGACTGCCTGTACGCAGCTTGGCAGAATCTGGTCCTGATGGAACGCCCACCATTGTCTACTGCAAGGGCGCACGTCACAACAACGCGTCCGCCCACGAACTCACCATGGTGCGCACGATGGGCATGTGACGCGGCTCACTGTGAAACCAGCACCCAACCAACATGACCCACACACACTGCGTTGCCCTGTGTATCCTGTCAGATGTACAGCATGCTGATGCTTGTCTCATACATAAGCCCACATGCTAAAACCCTGAGCCAGGTATTTATTTCTATTTTTCCACACGAGCCACGTCTGCCGCGCTGGGAGGGGTGTGGCAGTCATCCTTGTGTTCTGGTTCTTTTGCTGTGTTTTATTCCTTGTGTTCTGGTTCTTTTGCTGTGTTTTATCCCTTGTGTTCTGGTTCTTTTGCTGTGTTTTATCCCTTGTGTTCTGGTTCTTTTGCTGTGTTTCATTCCTTGTGTTCTGGTTCTTTTGCTGTGTTTCATTCCTTGTGTTCTGGTTCTTTTGCTGTGTTTTATTCCTTGTGTTCTGGTTCTTTTGCTGTGTTTTATTCCTTGTGTTCTGGTCCCTGCATTCCCCTTCGCAGGTCAGGGAGTCCCTTCAGAGTGTGCGTGAGCAGCCACTGCACGGCCGGCCGCTGGCCCCGCCCCTGACCCTGCTACCCACATGCCCGGGCCCGGAGCCCTCCCACCTGCCCCTGCTAATGGTAGCGGGGCAAGAGCCGCATGTGGCTGTCACCATGCAACGGGTGGAGGTGCTGGAAGCAATGCTCCGGGAGCACCTGGCAGAGGTGCATGCAGCAAGGTAAATCAGAAACGTGTTCTGGAAGCAGCTCCAAATGCGACTTAAAAAGAGTCAGACAGGCTGTGAACCAAGCGTGTACGTCAGATCTACTGGCTGTGAAACCATGGGTGCACGTCAGATCTACTGGCTGTGAAACCATGGGTGCATGTCAGAGATCCTGGCTGTGAAAGCACGTGTTTACATGGCCAAGGCCTGTTTGAGCGCCTGCTCAGGGTCATGTTTCGGACATCAAAACCAAGTGCTGCCAGTTTCCCTTGTCTGGTTGCTTGCTTCAGTCTGATTCCCACGTGTTTCTTGCAGGCCATGTGGCTCGGCTGTGACCTCACCCACTCCCACCGGCAGTGGTGGCAGCAGGCTGTGGTCCATGCTGACGGAGGGGCGCGATGCGGAGGCTGAGGCGGAAGCAATGGCTGGGGCGCCACATGCATACACTGTGCCCCTGGCAGACTGGGTCCGGCGCATGGCAGGTAGGGTTATGCAAACGTTACAGCCGTTTTAAACGGTTTATACCCTTGAATGGCTGGGGCGCCACATGCATACACTGTGCCCCTGGCGGATTGTGTCAGGCTCATGGTAGATGAGTGGAAGATATGGTTGTGCAGGCAATGTAGCCGTTTCTGACTGGTCTCCATTCTTGAAGCGTAGCGTAGTTTTGTGGCAGTTTTACTTTTCTAATAGGGCAAGGGAAAGGTGGGCATTAAAGATGCACATCACTGAGGGGAGGGCAGGGAGGCAGCACAGCCTTGAACGTAGTTGCCAGTACCTACAAAGTTGATCAGCATGTTTGGTGAATACTGGCTCATGCGACCGGGGAAACGATGCAGAACGCGCTGCCTCTGTGCCATGCAGGCGTGCGTTTTGTGCTGCGTGGGCGCTCAGCCCTCGCGCCCGTTTGCCTGCCCCGTGAGCTGCTGTGCGTGTGTGACTTCCTCTCCATATGCACAGCCACCGAGGACTGGTTCCTGCCCCGGCAGTTGGGGTTGTTGGAGGAACTAGCAGCGCAGGACTACATGCGCTGGGGGCCTTGGGCTCACCTGCTCAAGGTACAGCAAATAAATGGAAAACTATGAAAATCAAAGTAATGAAGTGATGGAAGTAATACTGTGATAATTCTGGAATCATTCAAGTGAAATGAGTCAATAAGAGCAATAATCCAAAAACGCAATTGTGTGCAGCACCACATGCACAGGTGGCCATGGGTTCGACTGAACCAGAAAGAATGGGACTGCTGCATGCACCCCCCCATGACCCATGCGGGCAGTGTGTGTGTGCGTGCATGCACCCCTCAGGTGTCGGACCGGGAGGATCGAGTGGCCCTGTCTGCATGCCGCAAGGCCTTCCATGCGTGCATGCAGCAGCTGACGGTAGCACTGCCATGTCCCCTGCTGCAACACACGGAACTGCAGGTGCGAGGCAAGCAGTCTGGAAGCATTGTTGTTTATTGTTTAATTTCGCGCAATTTTTGTTATTATTTTATGAACGGCTGCAGGTGGCAGGCAGGCAGGGGTGCCTGGGGAGGAAGAGACGTAAAGCATTGCATTGCATGGCTGGGCAACGGCAGTTGCAAGCAGCCTGAAGCAGGGGGACCAGCAGAGGCGTTGCAACGCAGCTGTCCACGAGGCAGGCTCGAAGAGGGCTGGCAGTCGAGCCCCTTTTCATGTGATTCCACGGCGTTGCTGAAATGGTTACTGAAGATGGGTACTTTTCAGACCCGACGCCACTGTTGTCGCACTGTCTTGAAACATGCCATCCTTCTGATTCCCCCCCTTCTTCCCTCCCTTTCCTCTCACTTATTCCCTTCCCCGGCCGTGCCGTGCGTAATTCATGCTTTTTGTATTGCTTGTGTGCAGTTGGTTGACCTTCCCTGCCATTCCCTGATCGCACCCCAAAAGTGCCAACCCTCCCTGATGGCCAGCCTACATCATGTGGTAGTGTTAGTGGATGAGTCGCTGCAGACCAGCCGCATGGCGGCCATGGCAGTGCTGCTGGGCGGATCGCAGCAGGCGCTGGACTGGCTGCTCGGGGACCAGCCACAACAGCAGCCACAACAGCAGCCACAGCAGCAGCAACAGCCACACCAGTCACAGCAGCAGGGCACGGAAGGGAGGGCACAGGGCCCGTGGCTTACATTCTTACTGCACAGGTAGGGTGTGTGTGTGTGTGTGTGAGAGAAAGAGAGAGAGAGAGTGTCGTGTGTGTGTGTGTGTGTGTGTTGTGTGAGGATGTGTGTTGTGTGTGTGAGGGTGTGTATGCATGTCTGCCTACATTCATCATCCTTCATTGTCTTTGCCAGAATACTGTTACTATTGTCCGCACGTTGCCTCCAGGGATTCCATGCCCCTGCCCCGCACGTCACACCTCAGCGACTACACCCTTACGCTTGAGTACCTCACTCAGCACAGCGACCACGTGCGACAACGGCTGGCGGGAGATTGCAGGGCGGTGGGGGAGACGCACGTGCCCCCTTTTTTGCGGGGGCTGGTGCGCAGGAAACTGCCGGACAACGAGGCGGAGCAAGACAAGTGAGGCTTGACGATGGGCAGAAGGAAGTTTGCCAGTTTTGGGACAATTCTGGGACTGACGCTGGAACCAGTGTGTGTCAGCAAAAACATGTGCGTGTGTGTGTGGTTGTGTGTATCAAGCTATATATATATAAAGCAGCTATATTTGTGAAGTTGTGTCAATGTGTGAATAATCCCTAGCCCGTTACAAGACATCACAACATAAGTACATTATGAGACAACACAACAATCGTCAAGTCGCGATTTGCGGTCTCAGGCAGGCCTTGGACTTGGTGCGGGTTTGGGTGGCGCAGGTCCTAAGGCGGACTCACTCAATCTATATCAATCAGTACACCCGGCATCAGGGTCAAGTTGGCCGAAGCCGAGGCGGGAACTGCAAGTTGAGGTTGAGGGTTCGATTTCCACTAGTGGGAGCTCCCTCCCTGTTGTGAGAATAAGTGCCCACTCCACCCACAGGAACATAACAGCGTGCCAGGCTTAACGGCCAACCCTCCTGATCATTGCAGGAAGTCGTCTGCACTCAAACTTTTTTTTGTTTGCTGGATTGATTGTTTAGGATTTTTCAGGATTTTTCAATGTGATTTCAACAACTCAGGTTGATTGCTCGCCTGTACCGTGCTGGTTGCTTGGCACGTGCCTGCGCATACCAAGTAGTGATGCTGATGATGGCGGCAAGGAGGTTATCGTACGTTTGATGATGTTTCCTGCACTTGTACGTTTCCTGCAATCTTCTCTTAACCTTTCCTGTGCCTTGCAGGCTGCTGTCCCTTGTCCTCAGGCGCACCTCCACCACCTTCGCCTTGCCTCAACTAGGGCTCTCCGCGCTCATGGCATGGCAGCATGTGCATGGCCAAGCAGACAGCTCAACTTGTGATGGGGGTAGCGGCGGTGGTGGTGGTGGTGGTGATGTGAAAGTGGAGGATACAGCGCCAGTGCAAGGGGCGGAGTGCAGAAGCAAAACGGCGGTGCAGCAAGAGGGGGAAGAAGGGGGAGAGGTGGTGGCTGCGTTTACCCCAGCCACGTGCAAGGCGGTTTCTAAGCTGGATCTGCGCCACATGGGTCACATGATGGATGCAGCCAACATGCAGGCGTTTTTGGCGCTGCTGCTTCGGGGGCCGCTGCTGTTACTGGAAACGTGCAGATTGGGGGCTCTGGAGCGACTGGCCAGAGTGAAGACAAGGGTGAGCAAATGTCATTTCTTAGTTACGGATTCAGATGACGTCAGTAGGGTTTCAGTTGGAGTGCAAGCAACCTACGGTGATTCCAGGGGCCAGGAAGTATGAGCAGGGCCCGGAAAAGTGTGAGCAGGGCCAGGAAAAGAGTGGGCAGGGCCGGGAAAAGTGTGAGCAGGGCCGGGAAGTATGAGCAGGGCCGGGAAAAGTGTGAGCAGGGTCGGGAAAAGTGTGAGCAGGGTGGGGAAGTATGAGCAGGGCCGGGAAAAGTGTGAGCAGGGCCAGGAAAAGAGTGGGCAGGGCCAGGAAAAGAGTGGGCAGGGCCAGGAAAAGATTGAGCTGGGCCGGGAAAATTGACCTGGTCCATGTGTTTGCTGGCTACTTGCCTGGCTCTGCTAATGATTTCTCAGATGCTTGACGCTTTGCTTGTGCTTTCTGTCAGGTATCTGATGCTCAGGCGCTGGCTTCGCAAGTGGATGCGGACATCCTGGCCCCGGACCATCTGCCGTCCAGCGCCCGCCGGCGGAGGACACAAGAACTGGCTGACGAAATCCAGGTGCGCACCAGCAGCAAACTTCAAGCTCACCAGCAGCAAACTTAAAGCTCACCAGCAGCAAACTCAACGCTCATCAGCAACGTAATGAACATGCATGCACCAGCACCGTGTTGTGTATAAATTGACAGCAACTAACGTAGGCGGTTGGGGTGCCCAAGGTGTTTTCCGAGTATATGTAATAGCACCGAGGGGGGAAATACATGTAAGGGTCATCACCTGTGGCATGTGACACAGACCGCTTGGACTGCAGCACCTCAAGCCGTGCAGACACTTCTTCTCACTGATTGCATGGGGATCGGAAGAGATCACACTGAAATGACCCGCCAAAAGTAGCTGCCAGGAGAGGTGGCTCAGTCGCACATGAAAGGTGGGGGGCCATGTAAATCCGGTCACAATTGGACTCAACTCTGGGCCACATTGGCCGTGTCTCAGCCTGAATTCAGAACCAATCCAGAACCCCAAGATTACCACAGGAAGCCAAGGATGAGGCAGAACACCTCGAATAACAATGATATCATTGTATTATCAGGCAACCATGTGACTGTGCCTGTGTCTGTCTCAGGAAGCCAAGGATGAGGCAGAGGACCTGACCGGCTTTGCCCTCGCCCCTCTGGCAGCCAGCCTGGCGCCTGCACTACACGCCCTACAAGCACCGCTGTGGGCTGCCCTGGCAGCGACCACAGCGCTTGCCGTGGCACTTACGACAGCTAACAGCAACAGCATCCCACAAAAGTAAGTCTATGACAGCATCTGTTTAAGTTATAGTTGTTTGATAGCATAGGAGTTCGAAGGAGTTCTGTTCTGTATAAAATATGTCGCTGTTGATTCATATAACAGTAGCAGGCTTATTCAGGCACTATTTCTTTCTTGATCAAGTAATATGAGTAGTGTGGTCAATCTTTCAACCACATCTATCGTAACTTTTCAAGCTGGTGTAGTCTAATAACTTGGAACTGGCAGGATTCACAACCCTTGCTTTGTAATCAGGTGCTGGGTAGATTGAGCAAATGTTGCAGTCAACTGCAGGATGATGGCAGGCAGCGGCCGGGAGCGGCTGGTAGTGCAAGCAGCGGCAGCCACGGCTGAACAGTTCCAAACACTGCCAGGCATACAACAGCTCGGAGAAACGGTTGCAAGGCACGTGCTGGAAGCGGGTATGCATGCAATTCAGGAGGTGGCTGGGCGGCTCGTGTGCAATGGCGACGGTGGCAAACCGGCAGTTTCTTTGACGGAGTCTGTCGGAATGGATGCGGGGAGTGAAGGGGATGGATGGAAGCAGGAGGCGCGGGGAAAGGTGACGGCAATGGCGGCTGCGGCAATGAAAACGGCTTTGGTAACGGCGATGGAAACAGCTTCCGGCGGTGGGCTGGAGGAGGCGGGGGCGGCAAGCAAGGAGGACGGGGCGGCGGGGACGGCAGCTGCACGAACAACACGGTGAGAAGTTTGTTGAGGTGGTTGAGGTAGCCGCATGGCAATTTCCAATGCGCCCGTGCCGATGCGCCGAAACCGATGCGCCCGTGTTGATGCTTCCGTGTCGATGCGCCCGTGTCGATGCACACATGTCGATGCGCCCATGTCGATGCGTCCATGTCGATGCGTCTATGCCAATGCGCCCGTGTCGATGCGTCCGTGTCGACGCTCCCATGTCGATGCGTGCAGTCACATAAAGGGCTACACTAGGAACAAACTGAACTCAAACGATCGGTGAGTATTGATGTCATGTCCTCCACGTTTTGTGATGTGCAGGGCGTTGCTAGCTGTGGTCGACTTAGCTGTGCACTGGCAGTTGGAACTGGCTGCGGCGATCAACCGACTCACAGACAAACCCTTTGGAGACCTGTCCCACTATTTCACCGCCTTCACCGCCCCTGCTACCACCACCACCACCACCATCCCTGTACCAGCCCAACTAACAACCGCCCAACTAACAACCACCGCCCCGGTACCTGCCCAACAGCAGCAGCTCCTCGCATGCATTGCCTCAGGACTGCACACCTACGCACGCGAGTACCTCACACAGCACATTGCAACGGTTTTTGAAACCTCAATAACGGCTCAGAAACGGTTTCTTACCGGGCTCGGGTTGCGACTGGCTGTGCCTGCCGACACGTCTGCTGGTCTTTCCGGTGCCACGGGGTTGGCGTTGGGTTTAGAGCAGGCTGCCGGGATGGTGGATGGGGCTGAGGAAAGGCTCAAAGAGGATTTGGCGCTGACCGGCCTGGCGGCCGAGCTGCCAACACCCAAGGTGAGCGGAAGTTGCAAGGTGCAGTGCGATTGGAAAGGGCAAAGCCTGCTTAGGGGGTGATGTGCACGGCTGCCTGAAGTTATTGGTCTGCAGCACCGCAGTACACTGCCCTGAAGGCACTGAACTAGTTGACCTCCTGCCTCCCTTGCCCCCGCTGAGCAGTCCTCCCCGAACTGAAGCCCATGTAAACAACAACAACAACAATATTATGACTTTTTGCTTTATGACTCGTATTGATTGACTATTAGTTTTTTTTGTCCCTGAGTTGCGGGACACATCCCTTATGCGCATTGCGCGCATCGACACGGATGTAAAAAGACAACAACAACAGCAACAACAACCGCAGTGCACTGTCGTGAAGGCACTCGAGGGGAGGCCGGCTTGGCTTCCGTTGAGCGAAATTTGTGCGGAGTGCTTTGTGCGTGTTCAGGTGCTGGGTGTGTGCGGCCCCATATGGGATGCTCTGCTGCCTCAAGCGCTGTCAGCGCTGCGGGAACAGGTCATGCCGGCCATGTGCGCAGCTGCCATGCATGGTGTTGAGAACCGACAGGCGAAGGGGGCAGAGGTGCGGGTATTGCTGCTGGAGTGCATGCAATCTCACACTGTGACAGGTGCAGCAACACCCTGGCACTTGCCACGTGCACTGTCTCAAATTACCCAGGAGTGAGCTGCAATGCGCTGAACGTCATCAGTTTTTGATTGTTGCTGTGGCCGGTGCAACAGCTTGTCATCTGCTATGCGCATCAAGGTCTTGAGCCGCAAGCTTATTATGATATTTTCGGTGATTTCAGTGGACGTTTGACAGAGGACTCCAAGGACAGGGCACTTGTCCGGCATCAGTCTCAACGCGGAGTTTCGCTGCCAGTCGCCACATTGCATTGCTGATGTCCTTTTTCCCAGGCCTCATCCCACGTGCTTGTTTGATGATGTTTGATTATTCGTATCAAAACCAATGCAATCATGTTCATCGAGGTAGTGCCACCCTCCTGCCACACACCACGTCGCCAGTGTGTGTGTGATGACCTACCTTTTTTGCATCCCAGGTGTCCACCTCCTGTCTGGACGCGTACAAGTCCCACCTGGCCTCTCAAGGCCTCTCCTACCCTCCACCACTCGCCAGCACGCTG
>QAXH01003168.1:0-12036 GCA_004335635.1 Chloromonas sp. AAM2 | reverse complement strand
GGCAGGCGGGTAGGCAAGTGGGCAGGCACACAGGCAGGCAGGCGGGTAGGCAAGTGGGCAGGCATGCACGCACTCAGGCAGGCGGGCGATCAGACGGACAAGCAGGATGAGTGGGCATTCAGTGAACATTGCCACGAAGAGAGCAAGCTTGTGAGCTCAGTCAACAATACTGGGCCGGATGTTTGCAGTCTGCAGCACCCCAGCTCACACCTGTAACCATAGTAGCCGTGGTAGTTGCCATAAATGTACTGATTACGGGTCCGCTTCTTGGCCTGTGCCTGATTTTGATTCCCTGGGTTCTGCTCGTCGCGGCTTGCGGGAGGTGCGGCTGCCTGGGCCACATCGCTACTGCTTGGCGCTGTCCCTGATTCGTGTTGCTGTTGTTGCTGCTGCTCTTGGAATGCCTGGACAGATACTGGCATGGCGGGTGGGTCTGTGCTGCTGACATGAGTGGGTGTGGCAGTCAAGGGTTTGTGCCTCACACTGCGTTGGTGACTACCTTCACTGTCCTCATGTACACTGTTTGTGCAGCCGGAAAGCACTGCTGGAATGGTGGGTTGTGCGGTGGGTAGCAGATGTGCATGGAGGGCATGCATGACACCAGACATGTCCATGTGACGTCCTCTTGCACCTCGGCACACAACAGGCCTTGCAGGCAAGATGCTGCCAGTTATGGGTGGAATTAACACTGCAGGCACTGCTATGCTTGGCTCACGGCTGCTGCTGCAGTCTATGTGTGTGAGTGAGGCTGCTTCAGTGCCAACGCACTGGCTGCTTGTGCCCTGTGCATCTGCTGATATGTCCCCTTCTTCTGCTATGCAGCTCACTGCGCCACGTGAGACGTATGCTGGCTGCTGACATCCTGTCATGGATGCATCTGTAAAATCTGAAGCCGCTGTGCCCTGACAGTCAGATGCTTGTGGCCACTGCTCAACGCCGCCAGGCTGCAGCAAGTCTCCGTCTGCAGTCTCACTCTCCATGTTACCTGTCCCTGCCTGTGCTCCAGGCTGCTGAAAAGCCTGCAAAGGTGTGCAATGTCGGCATGAGTGAGATTCCAGCTGAGTGGGAAGCTAGGCAGGTTCAGCCAGTAGGCCAGATGGGCATGCAAGGTTGGGTAAGCAAGTGAACCTTGCTACCTGGGACGAGCGGCGGCATGGCGGCAAGGAACTCACCTGATGATACAACCGGGTGAGCTTCCTCCGAGCCTTCTTCAGCTGACTCTTACTGAGGGTTTCGCGCTCGCTCTCTCGCTTAAATCGGAGCTCTTCTGCAGCTTTCAGCAACTCCTCCGCAACTGCGTCCTTTAAGTTGCCTGCCATCATCCACTAACACGACACGTAAAGAACAAGGTTGTGCCACTGCACGCAGGAGGCTGGTCCCGAGTCTGGGTAGGTTAGTCTGCACGTGTGAGACGTTTGTGGCCGGACCTGCCCTGCCGGCCTTCTATCTCGTTGGTTTGTTGCAAGTCTGACTCTAGCACTTCCTCCCCCGCACGCATCAGCTTCAGATCCAGACCAGACAGACACCGAGGCACACGGCCACAAGCATACCATTAAACCTGCTCTTGGAGGCAGCGAAGTGCCAGTTGGGACGGTCTGTACACGTCCGGGAGACGGTCCTGCTCATAACTCAACCTCCATTCCAATTCAAGGGTGCACGTAGAGGACACCGTAGCCCTTTCAAGAGTCGAGAGATGTCCATTGAGGAGTGGTACAAGCAGCTGCCAATCGTGACGCGAACATATGTCACACTGTCCTTCCTGACCACTGCTGGATGTGCTTTGGAGGTGAGCATGCTGCAACTTCGCAGCAGTGTGCAGCATGGTGCTCATTGCATGGACATGCTGCCTGGTTATAACAAGCCAGCAGTGTGTTATGATCACGCTTCCCATGCACATGCGTCCAGTCAAGCTATCCTTTGCAATTTCAGAAGTGTGGCTAGATTGCATTTCCCATGCACAGATGCTTGCTCATCCGGGCATGTGTGTGAGCATGCCTCAACTCCCACACTGCAGATCATCACCCCTTACAATGTATACTACAATACTAAGCTCATCTTCAGCAAGGGAGAGGTTTGGCGATTGATCACCAACTTCTTTTTCTTTGGGAATTTAGGTGAGTTCTGCTGCTGCGTCAAGAGGGTCAGCCACTGCAATGCATGCCGACATATGCCTTGCCACTTGCCCAGCCCACAGTATGTTATGCCTGGTTTTTGCGCTGCAGGTCTTGACTTTGTCTTCCATATGTTCTTTCTTCTGAAGTACTGCAAGTCCCTGGAAGAAGGTATTTGTTAATCTGCTGATTGTGGACAGGCACAGCTTGCAGTCCCACTTGACAGTACTGCCACTCCGTGTAACTGTTATGAGGAACGCTGGTTGGCTCTGGCCTGTCAAGCAGACCCTGTGCACTCGGTTCTGCTCTTTCAGGTTCGTTCCGAGGGCGCAGCGCGGATTTTCTGTGGATGCTGCTGTTTGGCGGCTCGCTGCTCATCGCCATCGCTCCCTGGGTCAACATTCAGTTCCTGGGCTCGTCACTCACATTCATGATGGTGTATGTCTGGGGCAGGAGACACCAGGTGCGCGGCGATGGCGGGGAGCATGAGCAGGATCAGCACACTACCAGCTAAAGGCGCTGTCAGTCAAGAGAAGAAGCGCAAGGGCTACACCAGGGAGGAAGGGAAGCAGAGGTAGCATTACTTGTACCAGCACAGGGCGCACAGCACTTCCATTATTTGAAAGCATCACCAGCATGCCAAGTGTTTTGATTTGGCCATTTTTGGCCTCTCAGTCGCCAGCACATCTGCAGCAGAACACTCCAGTCCAATCATTTACAGCGGTGCTGACTGATTGTCACCGGCACCTGCCGACCTGCCGTCTTTCCCCTGTTTGGTGCAGTACGTGAACCTGTCCTTCCTGGGCATCTTCAACTTCACTGCTCCGTACCTGCCCTGGGTGCTGCTGGTATTCAGCCTCATGCTGGGCTCCAGCCCGTTGGTGGACCTACTGGGCATGGCAGCAGGTGGGGTAACGCTGGGATGCAACAGTGTCGGGAGACACAGGCACGCTAACACTGGTGCATGGCAGCAGGCAAACAAGTCCTCAGCACAAAGACATGCCTTCTGGGCTTTCTGGTACATGTGGGCAAGCGTAAGAGCATCCAGGCCATGAGCAGTCACTGGGCTTACAAGAAAAAGAGAATTCCCCTCAATTGCAGGCCATGCGTACTATTTTCTAGAGGACGTGTACCCGCGCATGACCAACCGGCGGCCGCTAAAGACGCCCGGCTTTGTCAAGGCGCTGTTTCCCGCCGACGAACCCATCGGCCCGGCTATCGTGCCGCCGCGTGCCCCGCCCATGCCACAGCCTGGGCTCAACCCCCAAGGGCCAGCGGACGTGGGCAGGGAGCATCAGGAATAACATCCAGGGAGGTGGCCAGTCACATGCTCCTGCAGCTCTGCTCGGCAGCACGTGTCCACACATAATGATTTGACAGCGCCTGTCCTGGGCAAAATACGAGATCACAAGCAAATTAGACCCTTGTTTGGCAACAAGAAGCGAGAAAAAAAACATGCTTGCCATCTTTTTCTCAGTTTTTTCAGAGTGTCAGCATCACGGTCAGATTGGGATCCGTAGGACGAAATGCTGATTGACACTGCAGTGTTTTTTGCTCATTTCGTTGGCGTACAGGGCTTCTTCTGAAAGCGAGAGCACCCAGGTTCTGCTGCATATGGCAGGTTGATCTTAGCTTTTGAGGCAATTGCCTTTATCATGTACTGGACAGCGTGCTGCACTGCAATCAGTTGACCGCGACAGAGGTCCTGGAATAGGACCTGAAGCCACAAATACAGGGCTGGCTTCACACATGGTGGCATCTCAATGCAATAGGAATCGACAGTGGCACTGACAGTGTGCTGCAAGCTGTACTTTCTTTGGTATGGATCAGTCCAAGGAGTTGCGCTGGAGGCTCCAACAGCTGTGCAAGGCAATCATGCATTTTGCAAGGAGTGACGTGGCCAGATATCCAGTGCATGAGGACCAAGCCTTTTGTGCCACCATCTGATTGATGGACTGGACTGAAACAACTCCTGGTCGACGGATACCTTTGTGCGTGGGCGTGGACAGGGCAGGAAGCATGTGCAGTAGCAAACAGACACTTACACTGAATGCGATGCAAGGCAGGGCGTGTGCGTGTGGTGGCTGTGGAGGGCAGGTCCACAAAGAAGGCTGGCCCATGGGTCGTCAAGGACGGCGTGACAGCCCTGATGTTTTCCGAGCGCGCAATCTAAAGATTCACACTGGCCGCCGAGCTAGCTGCCTGATTGCATCACAGAGGCAGAGAGTAGAGGCATCACAGAGGTAGAGAGGAGAGGTAGAGGCAGCACCTTGCTATTGATCATACTAGCTGCTTCCACGATGCACAGATGCACAAACGCTTTTCTCACAGCATCAGGCACGACAGCGTTGCCCAGCATGCCATGCCGCCGCCTGCTGTACCGCGTGCTAGCAGCAGTCTTGTGCACCATGCGTGGTGGTTCTGCCTGTGGTGACCAATCAAATAATTTGGCGTTGTGGGCGATAGCTGCCGGGTCAAGCTCAAAGCCTGGGCACAGGGCCAGACAAAAGAAGCGTCTGCGCACATGAGGTGCCCCAACATCCTTGGCAGGCACCACCTCAGCTCATACCCACGCTTGTGGAAGAGCCCAGGATGAGCTCATGTGCTATGTGTGACATGCCCAGCTTCAGGACGGCAGGCACATTCTCCACAAACACCAATGCAGGCGTCAGCTCGTCCACCAACCTGAGCTCAACCTTAGAAGGTAATCGCCAGATCAGAGCAGTAGTACGATCGGAAATAGGGACTGTCACTGTGTACCGTGTATACCGCAGCAGCTGACGTTCCACAGGGCTATCTTCCAGCAGAGAACCTTTTTTTATGCCATGTCTGCTATACATGTGCTTTTAATCATAAAAAGACTAGCTTCAGTTATGTTTTTCCAGCTGTGTTTTGCAAGTGCGTACTCAAGGAGGTTGGCAGTCACTACGTGGCCTCCATCCTGCTACATATGCGCATCAAGATTGTCAAGTAGGCGCTCCACACTTATAACAGCACTAGAGCGTTTCAAGAACTGAAATACTAGAGTGGAGCGTCCACTGTAGTCCAAGGCAAACAAGCCGCACTGCCATGCCAAGCATCCAAACGCACCAAAATGTTAATGCTGAACACACCTCGTTGCCAGCCACTAAATAACAGCCTCATGGCGAACTCCACACTGGACACGTGCCAGCTCACAGTCACTACCTAATTACACACTGCTTGGCGGTACAGCTATGAAACTGACAGACACTTGCTTGCACCAGTAGAGTAGCATCTCTCTCTCCCTCTCTCAAAAGCTAGGTAACCATCAAACGTGCTCTGTTGAGTTTGCGTTGCTAGGCACAGGCAATGCGTCAAGGATTGTGATGACAAGCTGACCGTATGTCACGGACATCTATTGATAAAGCACCACCGCTCTTTCAGTTGCTGAGCAAATCAGATAAGGGCGCAGGCATCCTAGTGAATCTGAGACTGAAACAGTCTGGTATGGAGCACGCGCAAGGAGATGCACTGAGGCAACTGTTTATCACATGCAAACTATTGAGGACCCTCTTCAAGCCGCCCTGCTTTTGTTGGCAAAGCCAAGCGGCGTAACTCCTGGCCATTTTTTCTCACACACCCTGGTCACGTGAGGGGAGGGACTGCAACCCGTCCAACCTGCAAGTGAAGGGGATTGCCACACACCGCGATAGTAATGGTGGTGGCCAACCCCTCGAGGTGCTATTCTTACCGCAGACCTCATTAGACCAAAAAAGGGGCCTGTAAATATGTAAGTGGTTCAATGCTCATCGTCTCTCAAATGCCCTATCTCATGTCAAAGTCATGGTCACAGTCGAAACCAGATTGTCATCAGTTGTGTCACAGTCGTGTTGTTCACGTGACAGTACCGGAAAGGTTGTGCGGCAGATATGACTGATGCAGCACTCCCTGAGTGGATCACGTCGGGTGTATCCAGTCATGATAACAAAGCCTTTGTGATCTCAGTTCGTATGCATTTCCTTGCCCGGCCGATCCAGCAGCTCTATGTTTTCCATTCTGTCTGCATCATACTCCTCTGTCTCTTCCTCTATGTCAAACTCAGCCTCTCCACTCGCTATCAGCTCCTTAGCGCGGTGCACTTCAGCCGTCCAATCAAACTTGAACACGATGTACGTCAAGATGAACGACTGAAGTGAGGCCGTGCAGGCCAGTCCTGTCCACAAGCCCATGGCACCCAGACCCATCTTGAACGCCAACAAGCAGGAGAAGGGCAGCCCCAGACCCCAGTACATCGACAGGTTGATGATGGCTCCAATCTTTTGTCGCCCGCAGCCACGCAGCACGCCTGCCAAAACGGTGTTGGCTCCCTCTCCAATGAGTGAAATGGCGAGGGTGGGCACGGCAAAGGACGTGAGGCGGATGACCTCGGGGTCTGTGGAGAAGATAGCGCCCAGCTGGTTGCGGAAGAGCATCAGCAGGCCCGCAAAGAGGATCATAGATATAGTGCCCATCAGCACAGCCACCTGAGAGGCATAACAGGAGAGGCACATCATTATGTTCATGATGCCAATGCTGCCAAGAACGAAGATTCTGGCACTTGCGCTCGACACTACGGAAGCACGTCCAGACAGTATGCGACCTGCATATGTTTCAAACTGTGCCACGGTATATCGCCATGCGGCATCCTGCCCTGGAACGCCCAGCCTCACCAATGCTGCCCCATGGTGAGCAACATGTGTGCCACCTTGCACTGCATCAGAGGTTTTACACTACAACAACTCAAAGCACGGACGGATGTTCAAAGCTTGTGTGTTTGCAATGTGCACAGTGATCAGCTTTTGCTGCCCTGCTATCTCCTTGCCCTGCTACGCAGCCCAGGTCATACACTGACCTCATTTATCTGCTGGTAATCTACCACACAATAGACCATCACAGAAGCCCACAACACACTGTCCGCAGCTTCTCCAGTCTCCTCCCTTGCACTGAGCTAACCCCACCCTGCACCTGTGTGTTGAGCCAGGCCAGCCGCGGTCTGCTTGCCCCCAGCTCGTTCCCCACGCGTGTGGAAGCCGCCCCCGACAAGCCGTGTGCGGCGAAGAAGCACACGGCGTGCACGTTGAAGGTGATGCCCATCATGCTCATGGTCATCTCAGGCCTGGGCAGCAGCCCACTGAGAATGACAATGATCTCAAAGGTCCACCAGTCCAGGCAGATCATGACCATGGAGGGCGCTGCAACCTTGAGGTACATGACCCAGTCGGACAGGCACTCGCGGGCAAGCCCATGCCAGGTGCGTCTGCTGGGCTCCTGTGGAGCACACAAGCAGGGAAGGTATTGTTGTTGTTGTTGTTGTTGTTGTTGTTGTTGTTGTCATGAGAGTGAGAATGCCAAGCACCTGCCTGCTTACTTAGTGATCTGGGTTCGTTAGTGAACAGGATGCGCAATTGTAAACGTCAGCCGCAAAAAACGAGTCCACGGTCAACTATTTCGGGGAAAAAGCCCGATCCTGCCCTTGGGCCTATCCACGTAACAAGCTCCCATAAAGCTGCATAAACGATTCTATTCATGTGTTTCTGCCCAGACTCCTGCCCTTGACCCCTTCCCACAAGGTTGTTCACACACTTGCTGGGCAGTGTACCAGATGATGTACAGGATGAGGCCTCCGCAGGAGGTCAGCTGCACGCAGTCCCACGCTATCGCTGCACCAAACAGGCCCCACTTGCACCTGCAGACACATGCACACACACGCTGGTCGTCAGGATGCGTGAGGCTTGCTGATGCTGAGGCACTGCCTGTTAAGCAGCTCCACTGAAGCTTCCCTAGCCAGCAGTAGCATGTTGCCAGTGGTAGCTAGCTGGACAGCTGACTCAGCTGGCAAAGCGCTGCACAGCATCTGTGGCTCAAAGACACTTGTGAAGTCAGAGGGTGGCAGTGCTGACGCACGCGCTTGTGCATCTGCTCTGCTTGCCCAACCTGCTGCAGTGTTCAGGGCCTCCACGACTTGTTACTTCAAATCCAGGACAAAAACACCTGGTTGTTGCCTGACACAAGGCATCAGACAGGCTGGCTTGACCCACGTGACTTACTGGTTGATGAAGAACCATAGATACAAGGGAGTGAGAAGGGTGGCGCCAAGAGTGACGTACATGAGCGGTTGAACAACACTCTGGGCGGCTAGGTAGCGCCGACAGCACTGTTCCACTCCATCTAGCAGTAGTGCAGGCGCCAGAAGCACTGTAAAATGGCCTGCTGCGCGTGCGATGTCTGGATCCTGGCCCATGCGAACCATGATCCACTCCGCCTGTCCCCAGAATGCTACCATCATCAGATTGAAGAGAAATGTGATCAGCAGTGCACGTTGCAGCACCACGCCCACTGTCTGATACCGCTTGGCGCCGTAAGCTTGCCCGCAGAAGGTTTCCATCGCCACTACGATCCCCAGCATAGGTGCATTGCCTGTCACGTTGTACAAGGTTTGGGATAGCACAAGGGAGGAGAGCTCAAAAGACCCAAGATGGCCCACAAAGGAGGTGATGATGAGCTCCTTGGCAAAGGTGAGGACCTCCATGCCTGACAGTGGCCAGGAAATGTCCCACAAGCGGGAGGCGAGCGCCACCCATGTCGTTGGGCCACGCCTGGGTGGTGCAGTGGCCAGAGGCCATGAAGCGGCCACTGGTGCTGAGGCCTTTGGCGTGGAAACCTGCCTTGCGTTAGCTACAGGGCTATTGGACAGCCATGAAGCCATGTTCTAGTTATCCAATGGGGAGGTTAGACAGGAAGAGTGTTGGTTCGAGTCACCGAGGGTTCAGAAGCTTGAATGTGCCTTCCCGCTGCTGTGGCTCAGTAAAGCTGCAGCCTCTCTTGATCCAACTAATGAAAGCTGCATGCTGCGCGAGTGTCACCAGGTCGCAAGCCTGACGACGTCCTTGATGGTTACTGCAACAGCCAGGCGCAGTTTTGATTTCTCAGCAAAGTTTGCACCATAATCAACACACATTGCATAAACGCTGCATCTCTCAGCGTGATAAAACGATAAGCTGCCCAAACGAGGCTCACCTGCTCGTACTCCCCAAGATCTTACAGCAATCAATGGATAGTGGTGGGATGCGTAGAGCAAACAAGACGTGCAACAGCTCGTTACCGACGATTCGCGAAATCAGACGCGAACAGGTGACCAAGGCTCAATGCAACCCGGGAAAACGTCCATTTGGTCGAGCACGTGATCGTGCCGGGAAATTTTTGACACATTTGCACCGGAGGTCATAGCGCCCGATGACTTCAAGACAAAGGGATGAGCAATCAGCGGAGAGATAGGAAAGGTGTGTTTGTTAGTTCCCTTGCCGACCGTCGTTCAGCCCTGCAGCGCTTGCACAAGATTCGTGCCGAATCATTGTCCAAGCTGAACGGACTGCTCGAACAGCAGGTGCGTGGAACCAGGGTTTTGGGGCACCCCTGTGCGGAGGGCTCCGTACCTGTGCCAACATCACTGAAGCAACAGATATGATCAACACTGTGCTAATGCTTCACGAGCATCGCCAACTGGCCTGGACTCTGTGTGTTTGACAGTCTTTGTTGATGGTTGATGTTGCTTGCAAATTGCTGCATAACAGCTTGCTTTGTCAGACCTGACTGCAGCACTGCGTTAGGAAACAGACAATGTAGCTGGCTTGTGAAGCACATCATCTGCTGGTCCTGCTGACCTCTGTATGCACGATGAAAGTGTTGCTGATGACCTCGTGGAAGCTGTCCCTCTGGCGTTGTGGCATCTCATGAGGGGTGAAGGTGCATGTGCTCGCAGTATGTTGTGGAGCAGCAGGAGTGCAGTCGCCTCAAGGCACAGCGTCAGTTGGAGTTGCTCACAGCTGCAGCGGCACAGAAACAGGCAGAATGTGCCAAGGGTGTGTGGCCGGACCATGCATAGGGTGCAGCTGAGGCAACCGCCTGCCCTGATGCACATTTCTTCAAAGCATCAGGGCTGCATACCTGATCCACACACAATGGCGCGTCCTGCTGCATGGAGTACAGCTAACGCCATCATAGCAGCACTCTCCGCCTGCCTGGTTAGATTGATTATGAGCATGAATGCAAGTGTTTCAAATGGTACAAGCTCAAGCCACATGCCGACAGTGATGTCTACCTTGACGTCTGGAAAGGGTTCTGCTCTGCATGCAACACCACTGGGCTTCCATGCCCAGCTTCCTTATTCTTTCCAACCTGTTTAGCTTATCTTGTGTGCAGTGCGGGAGGCCGCAGAGAGCCAGCGGCGCGCCAATCAGGCACGACGGTCAACCATCGGTTCCAAGGCGGCCCAGCTGACCACTGCCCGGCTGTCAGTGGCGCCCCTGGTACTGCCACAGGAGCTGCGCACGCACGAAATGGCAGTGCTGCACGCATGGTACGGGAAACACATGGGACAGGCACGTGCATTGGCCAAGGGGCAGGCAGCAAGGGTGACGGCATGTGCAGATTAGTGTTCCAGGTTTTATTTTGGCCAAGGGTCATTTTTGAATCTCAAGTTTTACCAGGGCCTATCTGGACCTGGCAATGTCGCATCACCATGAATTTCAGAACAGTGGTGCAGATGGTCTGGACGGGCCTGTGCCGCAAACGAGGCAGCGAGTTGGCCAGTGACCAATGAGACCGGTTGCATGCGCAAGGGCAGAGTGGCAGATGTACCAGCAGTTTCAAGTGCGTTGACGGGCACTCTGGGCTGCTGTGTTTGCGTAAGTGTGGCTGTGTCCGCTGCCCTGCAGGCTAGGGCTACTTGCCGAACAACGCGCAAAGGTTTCACAGCTGCTAGAAATACTCCCCCTGCGAATAGCTGGGCTGCGCTGTGCACCCCCTGCCCACGCCCACCCTCCGCTGGCTGCCACAGGCACCGGCTCCGGGCCCGGCTCCGGCTCATTGGCACACACAGCGGGTAGCACGGCTGGGCCCAGCCCGCCCGGCACGGCCCGAGCAGGCCCTGGCGTGTCGCTACAGGACCTACACAGGATTTCAGGCTCACTGTCCGGCCGACTGGCGGTCGGGGCCGCTGGCGCGGGGCTCTGCGACGGTGCGGGTGGTGCATACAGTTCACAGGGTGGTCCTGTGGCTCCCGCTATGGCACACACAGGGGGGGGCATCAGCGTGAGCCTGTGTGGGCTGAGACTGCCGGACAGCCTGGTCGGTGCGCAGTCAGCACAGCAAGCACAGGTGCGGCTGGGCCAGGCAGCTGGCAAGCTAGCACTTCCTCCTTGATATCCTTGAACGACTGACCATAACTCAACAAACACGATAACATGCTCAGTGTATGCTCGGCTCTGCCATCTCTGTTCACAAGGAAAGCAGCTATGACTTCTCAACCAAACAATGTATTACCAAACAATGTATTACAGCGGGCCCATAACCCTGTGCCGCCTCAAGTGTGCCACTTACTGACCTCATGCCGCATGCCCCGCAGGCCCTGTGCGCCGTGCTGGGTTACGCCCTGCTTCTGCTGGACCTTGCCGCCGCCTACTTAGGCGCCCCCCTGCTGCACGAGGGGTCGTTCCAGGGCAGCACATCGGTGGTGTGGCAGCAGCAGACGTTCTGGAACAGACGGCCAGCCAACAGTCACGGCGTTCTGCCGCTGTTCATGGAGCCGGGGCTGGTGGCAGCAGCGGTAGCGCCCCTGGCTATTACTGCAAAGTGAGCGGTGCAGTGCAGACTCTCACGTGACAACTCTTACGTGGAACTCTTCCAGAACTGTCCACTTTTCTTGTATTTGGTGTCAGGCTGAAACCAGCCCAGATACATTCAAGCTACAGGCAGGCCCAGCCAACCAGGCAAAGCGCCACAACGCTAGGCTATTGGGTGCAGGAGTTTTCCTGTTCGGCCCTGTCGTCTCACTGCTGCAAGCCCTTGCATGGCCTTACCACGTGCGAGCATTGCACACCTTCACTGCCACTGACAGTTGGGATACCAAACCACACAAGCGTACCAA
>QAXH01003167.1:0-11988 GCA_004335635.1 Chloromonas sp. AAM2 | reverse complement strand
TGCGAACTGCGTTGAAGGCTGCCTGGGTGTCCTCAGCAAGGTCCTGGACCTCACTGACCCGAGCCAAAAAGGCTGCATGGGCCCCAGAGAGAAATGCACGAGTCGGATGGGCACCGGCTGCCTTGAAGACGTCCATTGCTGCATCATAGCACCTTAAGTTGCATCTGTAATGGGTTGGGCACAGCCGCGGCTCTGCGGAAGCGCTCGATGGCGCCTTTTCGTGTTTCCGCAAGAACACCGGGAAGCCGGGCTTCCTGAGCCGATGCCCATTCTTTTGCAGCTGTTTGCTGTCCTGACCGCAGCAATAGCATCGCTGCTCGACACCCATGGCTGCTGTGGCCACCAAACTCAACAAGGACTGAAATTTGAGGGCTCAAAGTATGACATCAGAAACGGACTTGAAATCACTCGCAGGACCCAACCCGGGCACCATCCATGCAAAACCATGGGCTTGGAAGCATCAGGAACAACAGGGCTATCTGTTGCAAAAGAATGGGCATCACAGAATCACGCGATTTGGTCCAGCGGGTGAAAAGTAGACGCTGTCCCTGGATTTCTGACAGGCCAGACAGTGGTCATACCCATGGGGTAAAAGGCGCGCACGGGACAACGCAACTGACAGGCAGATACGGCTGCATGATCAAGGCATGGTAAAGGATAGGGGATAGATGGATGGCCAGCATTAGGAACAGTTCATCAAGACCACATCAGCATGGTGGACGTAGCTTTAGCAGTTTCTGTCCAGCCAGCCTTAAGGGCTGGCGAGTGGCGGATCTTGCCCCTATCAGTGGCACTCCTCCTGATGAATGGCTAGGTATTCATGAGTCCCCATGTCCTGACGCTAATCAAACCCAGGGTTATGAAGAGCTACGAGCTCTTTGTCGCCTGCTTGTCTCTGAAAGCTAGTTCCGCACCAAAGCCGCCTCCTCTGCACCCGACGCGAGCTACTTCCGCCTCGCGACTTTTTGCGGCCTCGCGACTTCCGCACAGTCGCGTTGAGGTGGCAGGCAACAGTGGCAGCCATGCAGGTGTCAATTCCCTGTTAAGAGAGTTCCGTTGCTGGCTTCGCAGGTTGTCCCTGCCAAAAGTATTCCCTCCGAGTGATGCAAGCCCACAGGATCAGCGAGGTTCGCGTTCGTTCGCGGCTGCTCCATGCAAAAGCAGCCTTCAAAATCCCTCTGGCCCTGGTCATCGAGCAAGGTATCCGTAGATCACCTAACTGGCCCTGTGTTGTTGATCTCAGACTAGCACCACACGATTCTGAATGTCGTGCACGTCCGCGAGAACTGAGAAGCAACTTTAAGATGGGCTAGAACGAAGGAGGACGAATGCAAATCTCTCGTGTTTGAGAGGGCTTGATCCTGTCATGCCGGGCCCGGGGCCGCCTGTTCTTTTCTGCGCCAGTCATGCGCATGCGCTTGAAGATATGGGTGCATGAGTTACGGGTGCACTGACAGCTGGCGGCCTGTCCGCACAAGTCAACAAAAAACACGTGCACAAACTTCAGCAGACAGCAACAACAGATCTGGGCAGCTCGCCCAACAAAAGCAGAGACACCTCGCGAATGCAGCACTGCTGTGATCAGGCAGTTCTATAAGCTCATAGGCAACGAGGCGGTTGATCTCGTGGAGGCATCAGGCGGTGGTGCCAGTACTCCAGAGAACCCGCAAAGATTTCTATACCAAATCAGCCCGTTGTTTAGATCAGCCCGTTGTTTAGATACTGTAGTAATCTGAATAACAACAAAGATCGCAGCCAAAGAGGAAGGAGGAAAAACCAACGACGGTTTTGTGGCACCCAGCGTGGCTGCTCATCCAAGCGAGAGGACCCTCCAGTTGCAGTTGATCCCCCGCAAGCTCGCATAGCTTGCATAGCTCCCCCGTCCTCCTATCATAGGCTTTGGCCCCATGGACCGGACAGACAGACCTACCCTCCCGGAATGGTAAACCCTCCATTGATTGAATAACTAAAGAAGAGCAAAACTTCTCAGAATGACATAGGTGGCATGACGCACTGCTGAAGTGCGTCTTTCCAAGTGCAACTGTTTTGCCGTCCGAAGCCAAATGTCGATGCCTTGGGAGGAGATGGAGAGGCTGCACAAGCTGAAACAAGAGCAGGTGATTTACGTATGTGGATGCAATTAAAGTTGAAGCGGTCGCCTGAGTTAACGCCGGATGACACGAAGACAGCTTACATGGTCTTGTCAGGTTTGAGCCTTTCCTTCCTGATTTCCCCAGGTCGCTTCGCTCAGGCGGGAGCTTGAGAGGATTCAGGAGGTAGATGGGCTAAAGATGCAGAGGTACGTTTGGCCGGGGAGGGCAGGGAAGGCCGGGTTTGTGACAGCCAGGCAGATCTAGCATGCATGCCACCGCTTGCATGCGCGCCATCACTGGAGCTCATACCAGCATACGCCATCGCTGCATCAAGATATGCACGCTACCCAGTGTCAGTCTTGCAGACAGATCCCTCAACAGGTGGCTATCCTGGCATGCATCTTTTCTGACTGTTACGTCCTGCTGTCTGTTGCTCAGTTTGAGCGACACGTTCAACAACCTGACGCAAGGAAAAGAAGCTGCAGAGGAGTCAGCACGTGCAGCTCTGCACGCATTGGCCGAGGCTCAGAAGCATGCAGCTGCTCAGCAGGTGCTTGCAGACCGCCTGAAAGAGCAACTAGTGGCAGCGGAGGAGTCAGCCCAGCAGGCAGCACAAGCTGCACAGCAAACCGTCACCACTGCACAGCACCAGGCTGCAGTGGCAGCACAACAGGTATCAGAGTTGTCCACACTGGCAACCGAGGCACAGCAGCAGGCAAACGAGGGCAGACAGGAGTCGGCACAGCTGTCAAAACAGCTAGAAGAGCTGCAAAGCGCACATAGAGGTGTGTGTAAGCATGCATGCGCACACGTGGCCATCATCTGGGCCGTGCTTTCTATGCTATCAGACGTTCAAGCCGCATCTTTCCAGTGATGCTCTGTGGCATTAGCACATGTGGTCATACTCCCATACCACCATGTATTACAGTAGCAGGGAAGCCTGTGGTGTGGCAACTGGATTAGTACTCATGCGGTGTTCATACGATGTTCAAACAGTGCGCATGTGGTGCGCATACGTTGTTCAGTTGGTGTGCAACTGTGCATGTGGCGATGTGCATGCGGTGTGACAGTATCCATACTGTAAGCTCATTGTGACGTTGTCTGCATACAGGTGTGATGGAGCAGTTGAATGAGTCACAAGTGCTGGCGGCTCAACTGCAACAGGAGCTGGCCCTAGCCAGGCAGGAGAAGGCCACAGCTGTCACAAGAACTGCACAGGTGAGCGAAGCAAGGGTGTCACCGTATGCGGCAGGCCAGCTGTCACACCAGCGTCAACAGGCAGTTACAAAAGCTGCGCAGGTGAGCGCAACGGCTGTGTCTCTGTACACATCAAGTACATGCTCAAGAAGGCAGGCTGGTAACTGTTGTAGGAAAGCGAGTGCATGAGTAAAACAGTGTGTGCATGTTTGCTCCTGCCTTGCCTGTCCAGGCTGCAGCTGCACCTGTTCCAATGCCACCAGTCCCCACACTGCGCCTACCGCCCCTGCTTCCACCCCTCAGCCACAGCGCCTCTGGCCTACCCAGTCTGGCACCGGCTGCTGCTGCTGGCACGGTCATTTCTACTGCAGCTGGTACCACTGTTGTTGATAATGCCAGGCCAGCTGCTCCTGCACCAGGCCCCTCAGCCGCTTCTGCACCGGCCCCTCTAGCCGCTGGTGTTGCTAAGACCAGTCAGCCAGCGGCCAGAGCCAGCGCTGAAGCTATCACAGCCCCAGCAAAGGGAAATGACGCTGTGCAGCTAGCACCAGATCATGGCGCAGGTGCTGGCACAGCCAATGGTGCAAGGGGCCCATCAGGGCAGGCAAACCAGCTGCCTGTCAACGAGGCAGGACGTCTGGAGCTCTCATCGGGACAGGCAGGCCAACCGCCCCCGGCGCCTCTAGTCTACCCGCCTGCTCTCACAACACAACTTCAGGTGCGCTATTAACCTGCAAGGAAGCAAAGGACTCAAACAAGAAGGGATGGCTAATGAAAAGAGTTGATGGGGTGGAAATTGCAAGGGCCAGGTGCTAGGCCAGGTAGCGGCTGCACACACGCACCTACACACTCTCTCTCTCACTCTCTCACCCTGACTCTCGCCCACTCTCGCTCACTCTCGCACTCGCAACCTCGCTCGCTCACCCACACACACCTATGTTTCTGGTGTGCTGCAGATTGTTGCCGACAAGAGGCTCTTTGCGCGCTGCCTGGCCACTCTTCACAGTGCGCTTGGCATTGCCACTGAGGGTGACTTGGTTCACAAGGGCGTGCACCTCAGCCACTACCTGGTGTACACACAGGTGGGATACTGTGTTCTGATAGCAGCATTCGGTGAACATCAGGCAAGCAGATGCTTAGTCTGTGTAATGGGGCACTGCTATCCATTGTGGAAGCGACTGCAACATACTCGCAGGCCGTTTGCCCCTAGCAACAGCGCATTGCTTTCATCATCATTCATCATTACATAGCTTCTCATGGTTCAACCCACGGTACCGCAGGACCAACCAGCTAGGCGCTCAGCAGCAGCCAACATCCCCATCCTAAGCAAAGCATGCGCATGGTGCCCCCAAAAAACATGGTGTCACTGAATTACAGAAACGGAGGCTGCAGCAAAATGGCCTACGCCTTGCCTTTCCGTTCCCACCTGATGGTTCCCACCTTTCCGTTCCCGACCTGAGATGTGAACTACGACATGCACGCAAGCACATACACAAACAGTCACACATATGTTGCATGGCATTCGTAGGCAAGCCCACAGCAAACTGCTTGATACCTGCTGTATTGCATTCGTTTTTCATCAGGCCAGTGGCGTCTCTGTGTAAAGGGACTTCAGAGAGCCTACTACCCCACCGTCGTGACATGCACTGATGCAAAATCCCCTGATGCCAAACACGCACGCCAACACATGCACAAACAGACTCGGTTTGCCTGATCACAGGTGTGCAGTCTGGGTGGCTGTCATGCCATTGTCCGCGCTATGATGCACAGGCAGTGCGACATAGACAGAGACCAAAACACTTGTGAACAGACTGCATGTTGGTTTGCCTGAATGCACGTGCAGGTGTGCAGCCTCGGGGGCTATCACGCCATTGTCCGCGCGCGCAGCTGGGGCAAATTTTCCAGTAGCCTGAGCATCACGGGCCAGGCCAGCGCCTCACTCAAACGGTTTTATTTGGAGCAGCTGTGGCACATGGAGCAGGTGATACACAACTGACAAGTTAGTTGACAATGCACTACTCCGGATACTGAACGCCACTCACTAGCGGACGCGTGTGCTGATCCAACCCCCATGCGCTGATGTCCCTGTATTTGAGTTTCTGTTGAGTCTCGCAGCTCCTGGTCCGGGTATCACAGAGCACTGGATGTTCGCCGTACTCTTCTGGGTGGTGTACATCAGTGTTCCAGATTTCATCTTGGCAAAGTCCATCAGTTCGACAAAAACCGTCCTGGACTTCCGGTTCGGAATCGCACATCACAACAAGCACACAGTGTATATACAACTAGTGACTGATGGGGTGAGGCACGGCAACACAGGCAAAGGCGGATGCAAAGGTGGAAATGGTCACATGTTGCGGTGATCCTATGAACGTTCAGCTTACTTGGACTGTGGACTTTTGCCGCTTTCCATCTGCTTCTGCTCTGCCCCTCTTGGCCTGCTGATACCCAACTCTTGCTGTTGCTATGGCTTCAGCTGTGGCTGTTACAATTCCGCTGTCATCACCACTCATGTGGCTGCACTGCTGCTGCTCAACTGTTGCTGTTCTGCTGCTGCTGCAGATATACCTGCAGCGCTTGACTGTTGCACCCCCTATGCCTTCTCTGGGGCGTAGCACAGACAAAGGTAGGCGCAGTTTGCTCATGACAGCTGCTTGCCATCCTGGTTGCTGTGATGCATGCGTGTTGCTGTGATGCATGCGTGTTGCTGTGATGCATGCGTGTTGCTGTGATGCATGCGTGTTGCTGTGATGCATGCGTGTTGCTGTGATGCATGCGTGTTGCTGTGATGCATGCGTGTTGCTGTGATGCATGCGTGTTGCTGTGATGCATGCGTGTTGCTGTGATGCATGCGTGTTGCTGTGATGCATGCGTGTTGCTGTGATGCATGCGTGTTGCTGTGATGCATGCGTGTTGCTGTGATGCATGCATGCATGCCGGCCCATGTCGCCTTAAGTAATACTGACTGTGTCAGCTTCCATACGGCACTGTCGAGTTGCGAGCAACCAAGCAAACAAGCCCGCAGTAAACAGGATGTTTCTGCACATGGTGTGTGCGATTGAGCAAGCTGGCCAGCAACCTGGCCATTGCGAATGTAATCGGAAAGGACTGCCATGCTGTGTCGTTGTTGTTATCAGGACTGGTCACCTGCCTTACCCTGACTGTTCACACGTATCTGTGCCATGATCTGATTTTGGCCGTAACCATAGTTATATAATACCTTTCGCCAAGACGTGCATCCGATGACAGCCCTGCTCATGCCCTGGCTGTTCGCAGGAGAGGGTGATGCCTTGCCCAGTGCTGCCGCTCCCGCACCAGTTCGCAACTCTTCCGGCACAGCCACAGTCACGAGCCTGACAGCTGCACCTGCTCCCTCAGCTGCTGCTGGACCCAGCAAGGGCCATGCAGCCACAGCCGGCAGCAACAGCCAGCATGCAACTGCACCCAGCGCTGTACCGCCTGGTGCTGTGCCGCCTAGTGCTGCACTGCCTAGTGCTGTGCCATCCAGTGATGTACCGCACAGCACTGTACCGCCCAGTGATGTACCGCATAGCGCTGTACTGCCAGGTGCTGTACCACCACCCACACTGCCAGAGGGTGCAGGGCTCAGAACGGGGCAACTTCTGGTTCAGCGTCAGGCTGTCAGGCGGGCTAGTTGGGGTGCCAGGTTGGCTCGGTCTCTGAGGGCGGTTGAAGGGAATGCTTCAGGTATAACTACGACTGGCGCCACTGATGGTGCCGGCAAGCCGGAAACTATCTCCAGCCAACGCTCTGGAGGCTCGCATGGCTCGCAAATTGCTGGCTCAGGGGGCGGGAACACTGCCGGCACGTCGGATGGGAAAATTGCTGACACTGGGGGTGGCAAAGTTGCTGGCATGGGGGGTGACGTTGCTGCAGAAGCAGGACATGCGAAACGTCCTGGGAGGCGACGCCAACATGCTGCGCCTGTGGGGGAGGTGTGTGCTGGCTCAGGCGAGGGTTGGGTGGGTGAGGAGGGAGGGAAGGGATCTGGTGGGGGTCGGAAGCGAGTGCGGGCAGAAGAAGCGGAAGGAAAGGGTGGTGCTGTTGCGGGCGAGGCTGGGGCTGTCCAGAAGCGGGAAAACGCGGCAGGAGCGGTCCAAAAGCGGGGACGGGTCAATGAGCCAATGGCGAAGGACGCCCCTCCTGCCGATGGCAGCACGGACAAGGCGGTGGCCAAGGCATCTGCCCGATTGCTGAGTAAAAAAGAGGGTGCCTTTCGAGTGCTCACTGCCAAGGAGCGTATTGCAGTGCTCTTTAGGCAAGCTGCACTTGCAAAGATGCAGCGTGAAGCACAGGAAAAGGACCGCCAGGAGGTGGCAGACGAGCCTCAGAAACCGACGGTTCCGGAGCTACAAACTGCTGCTTCGGACGTTAAACGCAAGCCACAGCGGCCAAGCAAAACGAAGCAGGAAGCGGCGCCTGCTGAGTTCCCTACATCAGCTGTGGCTCCGCAATGCAAACAGGGCAGGGTCAGCAAAGGCAATGGATTGCTGCATGCTACAGGCGGCGATAAACATAGTGTGGCAGCGGGCAAAGTGATGGAGCCGGTTGGAAGTCGGGACATCCCGGTGGGTGCAGCGTTGATTGCATCAGGGCGTGCACGCACACCCAAGGCTGTGCCAGTGGCTGCAGCTAGGGCGGGGAGGAAGAGGGCAGCTGGGCTGTCTGCAGAGGCAGCAGCGGGTGCAGGAGCGGGGACGGGAGCGGCAAAGCCTGGCGGGCCAGCGGCAATGTCTGAGGTAGTAGCAGCACAGTTGGCCGCAAAGGCACCAGCAGGGGCGGGAGCGCAGACGACAACGGGAGCGAGGACGGGAACGGGAGCGGGGACGGGAGCGGGGACGGGAGCGGGGACGGAATCCGAGATTGAAGCTGAGACGGAAGCAAGGCGAATGAAAACGGCAAAGGCTGCGGTTGCGGCAGTGGTGATGGGAACGGGAGTGGTGAATCAGGCACCCACTCGTCAGACTCTCTCAGGGGTGGTGCAGGCACTGATGGCGAGAGTTGCCGAGGGATCCGGTGCATTAAGACGACGGGCAGCACCAGCAGCTGCAACGGTGGCATCCGCAGCAGCACCACCAGCAGCAGGGGCAGCAGCAGCAGCAGCAAGAGCACCAGAAGCGGCAGCACCAGCACCAGCATCGTCTGGGGATGCCGCCAAACCCGCTACGCTGGCAGAGAGTGGCGGGCCAGTGATAGTCGTCCCAACTGCTAAGGATGGGGCTGGCAGGCAAGTGCCAGTAGCAGCCGCTGTTGGGAAGCAGCGCACAACACAGCGAAAACGGTCCGCCGGAGCGGGCGGCAACACTGCGGAAAACACCCCCCAAGTCACGGCTAGCGATGGCGGCGAGGGGGAAACTAAACGTGGTGAGGCAGCGGAGGGTGGAGAGGGGAAGGGGGTGGGGCAGCAGGGTGCGGGGCACCATGACGAGCTTGACTCGAAGCAAGGGCGCAAGTGGAAGCGGAGACCAGGGCAGGCTGCCCCCAATGTAGCGACTGCTGCAGACCATGAAGCAGCTAAAAAGGCAATAGCTGGGCCCATGCACGTTGCGCGTGTGGGAGCTGCGGATGGGGCAGGGGATGGCAGTGCGGATGGCGCGGCAGGGCAGGCGGGCGGGGCCGAGACGGGACAAGGCACGTCAGCAGAGGGGGCGACCGGCGCTGCGACCCTGATAAGCAGGCCTTCAGGCAAGAAACGGAGCTTGTCGGCCAAACCCCAGGAAGCAGAGCCAGTCACAAAGGGAACAAAACGACATGCATTGACCCCTGGAATGGTCCCGGCGGCTCAGGATGCCAGTGTCACTCAGATTCTGCCAGACGCACGGGAACCAGCCTTCGACCAACCCTCCAATCAATACCATGAGTTCGTTTCTACAGCCTTGAGGCTGGCGCAGTTGGAAAATCAGCTCTTGCTTTCCCAGGCGCACAAGCAGTCTTTGGTGGCGATTGAGCAGCCTTTGGAAGCACGTGGGCTGTCTTCACACGTTACAGAAGCCCGCTCTGGAAAGGCCGTTGAACCAGCCTCAGGAGGAGGAGTCGCAAGGCAGGGTGTGGCAGTAGCTGTGCCCAGGCCAGAGGATGGCTCAATCAGCCCTGAAAAGCAAGTGACGGTTGCAGGCCATGTGGTGAAGACACCGGTTGTCATGCACGGGCGGGTTGCACGGGGCCGGGCCGGGCGGGCCCTGCCTTCTGCCCTCCTGCCGCCTCTCAGTGCGAGTGCGAGGATGCAGGCGATGGCTAAGATAGCGGGCGTTATTGGCGGGCAGGTAGGCCGGGGGACGCATCTGTGGCAGGTAGGCCGGGGGACGCATCTGTGGCAGGTAGGCCGGGGGGCACAGCTGTGGCACCGGGACAGGGGTGGGTGAGAAGCGCTGCATGATGCATCACTATGCTCACCCGTCATACCTTATGATTGTCAATCCTGGCCACGCAGAGTTCCTGGTGAAATGGAAAGGCATGCCTTTGAGCAGAACGCATACGAGCCCCAGTCCAGCATTTCAACCTGCAGACAACCGACAATTTACCACCCGATTGTTGTCTGGGAAGAACGGTATCACTGTTACACTACAACTCGCTAGCGCGTTGTGGGTTACATCACTTGGCAGTGTCCAAATACCTCCCATATTCTGCTGACACCGTACACTGCACATGCGCCATGCTTCATGCTGCGAACCTTTGCATTGTTGCTAGCAGGCTCTCAATCAGTTCGTCACCTGATGCATGTACGTGCAGGATGGCATGTTCATGTGCATGTCCACCTGGTGCATGTACGCGCAGGATGGCATGTTCATGTGCATGTCCACCTGATGCATGTACGCGCAGGATGGCATGTTCATGTACATGTCCACCTGATGCATGTGTGCAGGACTATGTGCCCAGCAACGGTACCATACACAACAGGGCTGCAGAGGTGGCAAAAACAGCAGCACCACCACACCGAGGACGCATGCCAGCAGCTACTACACAAGCCGAAGCAACAGCCCCGAAAGCACCTGCTAAGCTGCAACCGACATCAGCTCACCATGATCTTCCGCTGCCTGACAATCAAGGCATTGGGAAAGAGGGACAGCAGGAGTTGGCCACGGATGGTCTAGTCGTTTCTGACCACGTGCTAGCACGTGCTGGTCCAGCACCAATATCAGTTTTTGATCACATGATGGAAGGTGGTGCAACAACCCTGGACGCGCACGTGCATGGAGGTCACATGCATCAACGGGCTCAAGTGGCCGAGGAGGTCTCTATGGATCAAGGCCAAGCAGCCATGGGCCAGTTGTCAGATGACGACATGGCATTGGATAGAGAGGAGGTTGCAGTGCTAGAGGGGGTCGAGGTTGAAGGTGAAATGGATGAGGGCGCAATGCTCCAGGCAGCGATAGGCGGTTGTGCGGTTGACGACGGTTTCGAGGAGGAGGACACGCAGGTGGACATTGAGCAGCTGACCGCCGCACTGAACCAACTAGAGGGGTTGAAAGCGGCCTTTATGACGCAGCAATCTGAGATGGCTTGATGAAGGTACAGCTAAGGCCTGCTACATTGTATTGGGTATGCTCTGCCATGGCGGTTTTGCCAGAATGACACCAAGCAGCCGTCTTAACGGCACGAAGCAGAAACAACGGCATGACGTCGAGCATGCTCTGACATGGCAGCATGAAACACCTAGGCCTGCTATGAAGGCTTGGGCTTAAACATGTGGTCAGGGCTCGAGCAAAAACACACCACAGTATAACCAATCACACTTGGCCCCGGCGACACACATCAACAACATTGGTTCCTGGCGGTGTTCACAGAACTGTCCCAGAACTGGCAAACTTCTTTTTCTGCTCTGCCATAACGAGTTGTGACTGCCAATGTTGTGATCACTTCAACCAGTCTGCTTGGCCTCCCTTGTTGTTTGTTGTGATGTTGCTACACCAAAAATAATGTGGTGTGTTGTGCCTGCCTTATTCAAGGCCTACAAGGCATGTTATCACAAGCACACAAACTTTTTCTTGGACCAACAGTAAGAAGTGATATGAACATAGCATTCTATGGATTCCATTATATGCCCTGACAGGACTACTGTGCTCTGACTTGTCACAAGTAGTGAACTGTGCCCTGAAATGTCCTGAGATGGTCAGTGTGTTGAGCTTTGCTGCAGCTGTTGTGTTGTGCCAGTTACGACCAGCTCATGTCTGGCTTTCCTTTTTCGTGAACTTTTCTTCTATTAACAGTTGCCACATGGGAACAGTTGTGGCCACTCCATGTCCCAGGCCAGGCTGATCAGGTTCCTGCCTTGTATTGAATTTAATTTCTTCCACTCACAACTCAATTCATTGTCCAGTCACTTGTCCAGTGGTGGCCATGTTGATAGTAAGCGGCTCAAAAATTTGTGCAGACTTTGTTTTTCCAGCTGCATGCCAAGCTGTGATACTTGTTGTAACACTTGTTCTTCCTGGACGTAACTGACTAGGGCTCCTGGCCCTTCTAGCATCCCTTTATCTAGTCTTTGGCCTTGACTTTTGCGGCTCCGTCCTGTTTTGCTTTGAGTTGGCCTGCCTTGCCTGCTTTGTTCCCTGCTTTCGATTTGATTTCTTGCTCAGGGTAGGCCAGGGCGTTGCTCATCCCGTTCCGTGTCCTCTGACGGCTTCCCTGGTGTGAATATATATATATATATATATATATATATATATATATGTGATATATA
>QAXH01003165.1:47924-86036 GCA_004335635.1 Chloromonas sp. AAM2 | reverse complement strand
TGTCAAGACACCTGTCATCGTATACCAACCAATCCTCAGCCCAATCCCACCTGCATGTCAAGACACCTGTCATCCTATACCAACCCATCCTCAGCCCAATCCCACCTGCAGACCTCCCCCTGTGTGCACCATGATGTTCTGCAGCTCAATGGGCAGCTCGTCCAGGGTGCGCACGTGCATGTAGTAAGACATGCGAAACATCAGCTCCGGGTACTCAATCTGCAAACACGCCATTTCGTATTGTTGCAGACAGAATGTGCCAAAGCAGCTTGTGTGTGTTTTCACATCTGAAACGAAACGTATCCTAGCCTCACCAGCAGTGCGCGCGCCTCGTCCCGGCTGTGCGAGGGGTGCAACTGAGCGAGCTTAACCACCACAGCCTCGAACTGACCCACAAGATCGTCACAGTACCTGAAGTGTGGTAGGATATCAACCAGTGTGAGGATAGAAACGTACAGGTCTGACCTATGAAGCTCTTTTTGAGGCAATACAAGTGATAATGATAGTGCAGCCAGCTTGCCAACAACATCCTGTTGATACCAGCTTGCAGACTGGCAAACTCTAGTTCCCATTGTTCAAATCCTCTGCTGGTATGCACGCAGAATGCACGGAACCCACAATAGCTTTGGCTGCTTGCACGCCAGCTCTGACACGTCCAGGCTGTCCGGGAACAGCTGCACGAGCTGAACGTAGTGTTGAGCCACTGTGGTGGGCGTGGCATCTAGAATTCGCCAGTCGCGGGCAACCATGTCCTGTGCATCATAGGGGTCACGTGACATACGCCAGATGTGGGACAACCCATCGACAATCCACGTGGGTCGACAATCCACGTAGTCGTCCACAAGGCAAGTTGTGCACACGTGGGTCGGGCAAGGCAAAGTGTGACCGGCCTGAAGCTGCATATAGATGTGTTGTGATTTCTGGGTACAGTTTCCATGGTGACATATCATTCTTGATGTTGCAGGCTTGTTCCAGGCTTTAAAACGTGTGCCAGGCTACTGACATCAGGGCTTGAAGGTTGTGATGTTTGCCACTCACCACATCCATTCAGCTGGGATGCCACTAGGTCAATGAGGGACAGTTTAAGCATTCACGGTTTGGCCAGTGCGTGTCTCTCACCTGCACGCTCCCAGGGATGACCCTGCCCAGCCTCTGGACCTGTGTGGCCAGGAGCGTGATATCACAGAAGGGAGACTCGGCTTCAACCATGTCCCTGGCAATGCTTTGCGCGGTGTGGGCCTTCAGACCCTGCTCCACCCAGAAGCTCTGCAGCGGTTTCACTGCTGCTGAAGTGACCGGCACACGTCGGATGGAACCAGGATGAGGCGTGCTTGCACTGCTTGTGCTGGTGCTGGAGCTGGGCCGGCTAGGAGTGCTGGGAGAGGTGCTGTCCCCTGGCTCAGACTTGTAGTAGGCCATGTCTGAGACTTCCATCTGCATCAATTCTTGTAGCACCTGACGCTGAGACATCTCTTGTGCCTGCAAGGTGAGGAGGTTGCATCTTAATGTTACACACATGTTGTGGGGTGAGACCAAGTTCAAACATCTCACCCCACAACATGTGTGTACCAGCTGCAACATTAAAATGCAACTTCAAGCTAACACGAGGTGAAACCAGCAGCTGTCTTGCAGCTGTCTTGCAGCTTTGCAGTGGCTTTACTTCCTTGCTAACCCCCAGGTGAGTGACTAGAGACGTGGTGTGCCAGTTGAGACAAGCTCAGCATCAAGCTGAACACAAGGTGAAGCCATGGTTGCTTTTTTGCACCTTTGCCTATGCTGAACCTTTGTCAGTTTTCCCGCCGTGACTCACCTCAGCGTAGAGCTGCATTGCTTCTTGCAAAGCCTCCACCTCTGCGAGCCTGTCTGCTGCATCGCCGTCGGCGAGGCATTTGCGCACAGCAAGTCTCGAGCGCGCAGCTGGAACTGGCTGGGTTCGAAACGCTAGCGGAGTCCGATATGCGCGTACCCCGCTTTGCACTGCAATCAGCGAACCGACCCAACGAGCGCTTCTGTTCGTGGGCGTTCACCCAGAACACTAGTCCATTCCATTTTGGTTCCATGCCAAGTCACCAAGACCAAGAACCCTAACACACCTTACCTAAATTAAGAGCTGGCCGAGAGGCTGCATGAGCTGAATGAGCTGGGCTTTGCATCGTATCCTCTTCACGTCTATTATCGAAAGGGCGATGTCGATGGCGCGGTGTCGGAATGAGTCAAATCAAGCGATGTGGGCTTGAAATTCGTATTTGTGGGTTCAAACTACGACGAATTCGTAAGGACCAAAGTCAAAATGACCGCACGAGTATGGTGCTGCAGTTAGCCGACGCAGGGGTCGTTTGAAATCTTTGTTCGCCGTTTGAAACCGTTGTCTCATATCGAGTGCTCGTCATAAGCATCAGTGGCAGCCCTGGTGTTGAATCAAGCATCTCGTCCTGTGTATAGGTGTAGAATATGCAGAGCAGGCATTTTCCCACGTCAAGCCTGCCAACCCAGTTATTGTTGCAAAGGTGGTGCGCAGACCAGTCTGTTGGCTCTGAAGGGATTACAGTGGCCTGATGCATCCACTGGTAACAATGGCTGGCTGAGGTGCTCATGTGATGTCTTTTTTTTTTCAAGTTGTTGAACCTGAACGTGGCTGACACGCTGGCTGGAGGAGGCTGACATTGCTAGGCTGGTGAGCCATCACCTGCGGAGATGACCCTGCTGCAGTCGCTGTCAAAACCAAAGGTTTGCTCAGCCACTGCTCTCCTGCAAACTGGTCACTTTTTGTCCTGATGAAGGTCAGCACCTCCCACACCTTGAATACATCCTTGCCTTCCTCACCCCAAGCTGCCTTGACTATGCAATGTGCATGCAGACAAGATCAAGGTCAGTGCAGTGCATGCGTGTGCCAGCTACACTCATAAGAGGCAAACACACTTTGCTGGCTTGTGCAGAACGCGGATGCACACATGCTATGCTACCAGTCGCTGTGCATGTCGGCTACCAGCACTGCTTGCCATCCGCTGTTGGGGAGCAAACAGACAACGTCGTGCCGTCCCATGCTGGTGAGTCGGACTAAGAAGGACAGAGCTTACAGCACTCAAGAGGTTTATCATGGCATGTGATGCAAGCGTCACAAAGCATGCACGATCAGGACATGTAAACACTGCCAGATCCAAGACTGAACCCTGCCCCAGATGCTGGTGTGTGGCTGTAGGTTGCTGCCTGCTGCTGCGATTGCCAGGGGCCCTGCCCCCGGGCGGAGACTACCATGGACGAGTTTAGAAGATGGCAAAGCCCTTCCTGGCGCCAGGGCCTGTGGCATTGACGCGCAGCACGTTGAAGCGCACGGTCTTGGACAGTGGCCTGCAACATGAATCACGATAGATAGATTACATCAGGTGTACTGTTGCTTACAGTATGTCTACTGTTGCTGTCATGCTGTACTGGTACTGTGTGATGCCTGCCTACCACTGCTTGTTCGTGACCAGAACTCCCATATTCCTGGATTTGGAATGGGTTTTTCATACCCATTTATGAAGCGTTTTGATGACACACGGCCCTGGCCGCTTATCTGTGCTGCCTCACACACTTGCTCATGTGCAACAAACATCGCACATCCCATTCACACACCTCTGTTCTGCCACATTTTCACATGACCCCACAAGCAACCCTAACGGCATTCTACAGCCGCCTCCAAGTGTCGCTACGGCTGAGCAACCTCCTTGAGAACACACTGCTTTGTGGTGTTGAAATCAGTCCCCGCTGCAGCCTACCTGCACTGGCCAATGACGACGTTGTCTCCCTCAGTGCAACGGAATGCAGGGGACAAGTGCGCCGACACATTGGAGTGCCTCTTCTCGTACCTGCATCAAACAAGTTCAAGACAAGGCCTGGAACGCCAATTTCGTTCTTAGATAGGCTGGAGAACAATGGTGGCGGGTGGCTAGGGGCAATGCCAGGATCTGTCAACATGTGATGGCGTAAGCGGCATGGGAACGGTCCAGCGTATCGTGGCAGCAGCAAGGCTGCAGTAACGGGCAGAGAGACCTGCTGCACTAGCTGTCAATTCAAGATCAGTTTTCATGAGTCCGGCAGACCAGCTGCACCTGGCTCCAAGGCCGCTGGCTATTCGCCTTGTAAATAGTTTTCATGGCAGCTCCAATAACCATGTATCTGCTCTGTAAGGGTTGTGCACCTGAGGCAGGCTGTGCAGTGGACTGCCTGTGGCTGTGCATGGGCTGGTGGCTCAGCATGGCACCCAGCTTCCACAGCATGGTCAGGTACACGCATCCTGCCCTCTGCCAGGTGGGCCAACATTTCCTCCGGATGTTCAGCCCTATGTCCAGCTGCGCGTATGCGGACTGCACTGCGTCCTTTGCACCGCAGGTGCAGCGGTGCAGGCCCATGCTGCTCACCACGTGCCTGGTCCAAAGCCTCCTTGCCCCTGTATCTGAGCTTACCTGGCGTACTTCTTCACATAGTGCAGGTAATCTCTCCGCACCACGATGGTACGCATCATCTTGGTGGATGCGACTTGACCTGCATGCATGCAGAGAAACCGCAGCCGTCAGCGAGCCGAGCCCGGAACCCCAGATACGAACAACAGTCGCCGTAACTGCTGGTTGTCTCGCCATTATTGATGCTTACCAGTGAGGATGCGGCCACGGATGGACACATTTCCAGTGAATGGGCACTTCTTGTCGATGTAGTTGCCTGCATGCCGGCAACAAGACATACTTTAGCAAGCTGATCCTCGGAAATTATTGGTGCAAGAAAGGTGCTCCGCTCACCCTCAATGGCCTCCCTGGGGGTCTTGAAGTTAAGGCCGACGTTCCTCCAGAAGCGGTGTCCGCTCTTGCCGGGTGCCTTCTTGTCCTTGCTCTTGAAGCAGCCAGTCACTCCAATCTGCTTCTGGAACGCCTTCTCGGTCTGCGCATGCAGGGCACAAATTGAGATCGCCGCAGTACGCCAGGCTCAGCACGTCTTCGGTGAGCTGCATCGCGCACTTGCCTGTTCAGCCATGGTGCCGGACAGATGTGATTCACCGCAGGCAGAAAGGACAGGGCCAGGCCGCTCTGCCAAACCAAGTGCTACAGTCTTCAACCGTCAACCGACACTGCAACCGACTTTGTACTTCGACCTTGCCTTGCAGCTCAGAGCCCGCTGTTGCTGTCACTGATGCAACTTCAAGGGACAACCAGGGCACTCTCGCTTCACAGAGTTCATACGGCTCATGCCTCAGTGACATTTCAAGTCAAATTTAGCCAGGTGCATCCGAAGTGCACAACACTTAAGGCACAAGCTGTCACCGTTGAGGATTGTTGAAGGATTAAAGCATGCATGCGGAAGAACGTGGGAATTCATCAGCCCGGTATGACCTACAGTGGCAGAGGTTGCACGTGAGTGACCTTGTGGGGCGTTGTGGGGCAAATATGGAAATGTAGAGGGAGGCACGTATACCACATGGAGATTCTGAACCAGGTTCTATGGAGCAGATGCAGAGCAGGCCATCCAGCCTCCTAATGGTTTTTTACTTCTCGCCCACAACCAAATGCTGGCATTTCCTGAGCCACTTTAGTCTCCACAACAATGGTGCTCCGGCCAGATGCTCTGGGCTTCCATGTGCTACTTGAGAGCATGATGGGCTTCACAGATCACACTGTCAGTTCAGCAGGGAGGACTGGCATTGCGCAGTTGTCTCACCAACTCCACTTATGTTATCAGTTACTGTGTCAAATCAGGGTGACTGGTGATGCATCCACTGTTGACAATGGCCGGCTGAGGAGGCTCCTCAACAGAGTTTTCATGGGTCAGACGCGCCAAGGGCTGGACCACGTCTGGTAGATTAGCGCCTCGGGCATGTAGTCAATGTCCCAACCAACACCGACTGTCTTCTGACAGAAGTATTTCTTTGTGGCTATGAGATAAACCATGATAGGGATGGGGATCGCACCCTGTTTTGTGCCTTCCAAAGTGCGCCCAGAGGGCTGCGTATTTGACACATTTCTCGTTCGGCAGGCTGGGCTAGTTGTGAGTGAGGGCTTCAGGCTCGCCTGGTACTCCATCAGACCAGGCTCTGCGGCACCGTGCAGCACACCATCAGATCTGCAACTGGCCACGGCTGACAAAAACATAGACGCAGACAAAACGGAGGTTGCAGATTCGGTGTGTTACACTACAGCGTCCTTCAATCATACAGAAAACGTGCCCTAACAGAGTTGGCGTTGAGATGTTGGATTGAGTACACAACAACGTAGACAGCGACATGCGTATTCAACAAGTACGTCTCGGTGTATGTGACCCGCTGTGATTGAGTCACAAGGTCAGAGTGGTCAGTGGACTGAAAGCACGATGTGTTTTGGTTACACCACAGCGCGTCATGAGGTCGCTGGGCAGAAGGCACATAGTCAAGGGGTTTCTCGCAGCCCACCTGAGACATGCTCATAACCACACACAATCCATACCTGCCACAAAAGACCCGTACTACTATATACTGACATGCCAGCTCATGTTGCGTCAATGATTCTGGGTGTAGGTCCCACAGTACGCATAGCGACCCTGCCCACCACCAGGCTTTGGTTTGTTATGGCTCGCTTCGCGCTTGCCCACCCCAACACAGTTAGGTCTGCCCAGCAGCCTGCATTTACTAGTAACAAACTAACTTTGCTAGCCGGATGTTAGCACTGTTAGCTGGTACAGCTATTATGGAAAACTCAAGCACCACAACCGCACAAGCATTTCTCCTTGATCACGCATTGCAAAACGTTGCACAAATCATCTCATGCCATGCACTCTTGCTGGCAGCAACTCTATGTCATCGCACAAGGTTAAACAGGCAACATACTACATCTTGTTCCGTTGAACAGGTTTGACCAGACAATAAATAAGACAAGCTGTAAGAATAAGACAGCACGCGGCAACTCAAACTGCCGCCTGGCAGGCTGATGATGCCACAAGAATAGACACAGTTGATAGACGTTACCATTTCGCCATTTGTTGCAGCCTCAGCTGTCATGTTCAGTACCCACTCTGGGTGTGCCTATCAGCGTTGTGCAGGCTAATCGAGTTTTCAAAATTATTCAGCACATTCACAAGCCAACACGCCCGCCCTTTTTCTTCATAGGAAGGGACAGACGTATTCTGTCAAGGTGTCGCATAATAGGTATTCTCTCAAAGCGCTGTGCCCTGCTGTGCATATAGCTCTTGTCGCCTTCCAGCTCTACTAAGAGCACAGCATGTCTCAAGCAAGGTAAGGACAGACCACATGCAGAAAGCCAACACGGTATACATGCCAGAGGTGGGAAGCACCATCAAGCCCGGACCATCTACCACAACCAACACACCACAACCACAAAAAACAACTGTGCCTGAACGGGCTTCACACATTGGACACGGCCATCACTGGCTTTTCATCCCCCTCCCAATCCACGAAGGGCACTCCAAAGATGCGCTTAACGGCTACCAGACGCTCGGGATCTGGTGCACACAGGTTGCTCCACGCGCCCTTTGACACCTGCGACTTGGGCTCCAGGTGCCGGCGCGATTTTACGTCCCGCCAGCCATCATTGTCTGTGCGTGCGGCGGGCTTGGCAGCTGGTGGCGGCTGGTATGGAACAGCTTGTCGGAGGTCTACATTTCCCCAAGGCCTCGGGCTGTCGTGGTACCCAGCAACCCACGAGTCGATCACCGACTGGCGCAGCGTGGCAGCCCACAGGCCACGGGGGTCGGGCCTCGTGCCATCGGTAGGCATTTCGCAGCGAAGTGCTACACGCAGGCCGCCAAGCACCTTGCCCCAGCTGCCCGGTCCCATGACTGCACGCGCATGCGCATGGAAGGCTGCCAGCGCACATGCCTTAGGTGCGCCGCTGCACTCGTCGTAACTCCGCTTGACAAGCTCCAGCTCTTGCATGATGCCAGCAGCTGTCTGTGGGCGTGCAAGCTCCAGCCCAAACCAGCACGTCAGCTGAACCACACGCAGACCCGTGAGGCCAGACTCATACTGCGTGCGCATCCGTTCAAAGGAATGCCAGCTGTCGCCCGCTGGATCCTCCCCCGCCACAACGCCAAAGTCAAAGGATTGCTCACAGCGCTGAGCCTGACCCCTCCGTGGCACAGGGGTCCTAGCAGCCGCATTTTGCCTGACAGCAACGCACCCAGCACAGTTGCAGCCAGGCATAGCAACATGGTCGGCGCGTGTGCCAGATGTTCGCGAAGTGGTCGTGTCAGCGCTGGGCTTGAGCACCCACATGACCTGGCGTGCCAGCTGCTCCCGCAGGAAGGGAGGCAGGAACCTGCCCCATGGTGCCTCCTGCGTGTGGGAAGGCCAAGGCAAGTTCATGAGGGCGTGAGGCTTGACGCCTGAAACATACACAGGCGTGGGTGAAACATACAGCGCCAGGGATTGCAGAATGTCACTGAACGGCATGCGGCGCACAGGCAGATACAAGCACATGCCTGCTGTACAAGCGACCGGGTTTGTGCAGTTCCCAATCGCATAGATCATTGAGAGTGGCGCGTGCTCGTCTGATCAGTTGTCTTACTTTTCCTCAACGTGGCTGGTCTGATTGTGTTGGCTTACCTCCTTTGGCACGAGCAGCAGCTCCACCAGCAGCACCCCGAGATCCGGGCAGGCCTCCTTGTGGCGCGCCTTGCCGCCCTTGCCCCCGTTGATGAAGGCTGCCACGTCTCGCCGCGCCTCCGCCACCAGCGATGTACCACTCGTGGATAGCGCGACGGCCAGCAGCCTGCAGAATCGTACGCGGAATTGCAGATTAGGTAAACCGTACGTTAGCCAACGACCACCGCACAGAAACACGACAGCAAGATTTGGATATTCAATATCACTAACCATGTCAGCATCTCCATCAATCGCGCACGACCAGTGATGAGCGAAATCACTAGCCATGCCAGGATCGTGATCAGATTGTATTGTAGTTAATCTTGTAATACTGTGCGTTGAAGTCGACTCACAAGTGGTGCAGGTGCGCGAAGCCCTTGAGCGCGGCATCCGACATGTGCGTTGGCACGTCTCCCTTGTCCAGCCGCACCATCTCAACCACAAGACTGTTCATCGCCTGGGAAAGGACGGTCAGAAGCTGGCGAGGGGGCACCGCAACATCGCCGGCTGTTAGTCGGATGGCCGACGGTGGGGACATCTTGTTCATGAGATGTGCCACGCAGCTGGGCAAAGCTTTTAAGGCCCGTTGGCCGTGCTGTGGATTGAGATACTGCACGCAACAATCACGAACGAAGGGACGGCGATTTCATCAGCTGCGCGAGACCTTCTGGATAAGCACACACAAGCGCTTCTGCGTTTTGCTGGCATGCTCACCAGATTGATAGCATCGTCGCGCCCCATGTACGATAACGTCGCAGGTAGCTTCACACACAAGGTCTGTAATATACGTCACACACACACACACACACACACACACACACACACACACGCGCGCGGACGCACGCGCGGACGCACATGCATATGCACACAGACATAACACGCAGGCTGGCTGTTTACTTTGCGCTGCAATCCATAAATATGCCCAACCCACTCACAAGTGGCAGGAAAGCGTCGATGGGCGCATTCCATGCAGACCGCCGCACGACCGCCTCCACAAAGGCATCAAGGGACAGGTAGTCAAGACGAACCACAACAGCGCGCAGTTGCCCTGCACGCCGCCCCTGGTGCCACTCGCGATGCACACCAAAGCCCAACACTGCAGCCAGGGCAAGAACAATTGCATGCAGGCTATGACAGAGGACACTAGCAGCAGAGGACTGCAGGTAATACGAGGGCTTGTGTTCTTCTCCTACAACCGTCCTAAATTCTCGAACACCACATTTGGAAGGCTCTGAGCTTCGTAAGGAATGACGCTCACACACCTGCATCAGTGTAGGTCGACCGCGAATAGAAGCACTCCAAGTCGCCCCGCTGCTTCACATCCAAGGCCACTCTTGCCAACCTGTTCGGAGCTGTGTCCATACAGTGCAACAGGTCGTTGGCGCTCAGCAACTCCAGCACCTTGCGCAGCAAGTGATCATCCAAGCGATCCAAATAGGGCTCAGCCGCAGCCGTCACCACTTTGCGCTGCCTGCTGCCGGATGGAGCAGGTACCAGGGTGCTGGGCTGGGCCATGGTTTCAGCTGCTGGCGAGTCACCAATTTTCCGTGTTTGATTGACAATCCGGCCATTCCTTCTGGAGACCTTGTAGCCATTGCCGTAGCCATAGGTCATTTGCTCCACGTAGTCATCCACAAGCAGGAAACCGTACAACTGTGGCGAGGCAGGCAACAGACGACGGTGTGTGAGCAGTGCAGGCAGCACGCAATGGCATGTGACGGTAAGAGAACGATACTAGTTGCGCTAGACTGTGGTCAAGGATTGTGCAACGTACGAGACTCTGATGCCAGTACTGTGCAACATACTGTGCATAGCCTCGCATTGTTAGGCTCTGCCATTTGAGCCCTTGTCGGGCATGCAACGGTGTTCTCAGCAACTCCAAGGCAAAGGCAATGTCAACAAAAGCTTGGCAAAACAATGCTGATCATGTGAGTGCGCTTTTGATGATTTGATTTGATTGCCATTTTTGATACCGGGCCGCTTAGGAAGGTGCTCTGTGAGGTGCCCGCCACAAGGGACTCACCAGCCCTTGCAGACTCGGTGGGTTTCCGTTTTACATGCGTGCAGCAATTGACTTGATTTTTGCAGCAAAGTCTGAGTTTTTGCGGTATAAGATCCAATCATCTGCGTGGACCTGCTTCCTGATGTGCACCCCCTCCCTCCTTGTAATCAACCTGCAGCAGCACGCCTGATACTCGATATGCTGCGCTCCAGCCCTCGTACGGCTTGGCATAAGCCTCAGGGTCCTGCGGGCAGTACAGAATTACACAAGGCGCTCAGAGCACAGGATGCGGTGTTACTCTCAATTTAGAGGCTGTGCATTCATGACGCAGGATTGGCAAAGCCGTCGTCACGTCTGTTACACATGGTAAAGCAGAAAGTGTTAGATTATGAAGTTGTGTGCTGCAAGTTGGTGCAGGCAAAAGACCAGGTGTGCCTCTGTGCAGCAGGTTCACCTCCCATGAGCACAGGGGTGACTACCAGCACAGGGGTGACCACCAGCACAGGGGTGACCACCAGCACAGGGGTGACCACCAGCACAGGGGTGACCACCACCATTAATATCCCAGTGTGTCGCAATCCCCTTCACTTGTGGGTTGGACGGGTGGGATTCCCTCCCCTCAGGTGAAACCCGTTTGCGTCAATTACTGTGCTGCGGGCTGCTTGCGCTCCGCAACATGCACACGAAATGTAATGCTAGTCGTGGAGGGGTGACCACCAGCACAGGGGTGACCACCAGCACAGGGGTGACCACCACCATCAATATCCCAGTGTGTCGCAATCCCCTTCACTTGTAGGTTGGACGGGTTGGATTCCCTCCCCTCAGGTGAAACCCGTTTGCTTCAAGTACTGTGCTGCGGGCTGCTTGCGCTCCGCAACATGCACACGAAATGTAATGCTAGTCGTGGAGAACGACATGGCACGAACCATGCGTTGGAAAGGCCTGTCGACCATAAGCGGCATTTTCCCAGTGTGCGGCCATAAGCAACACAACCTGATCGTGTGATCGGCAGAAAGGCACAACACATCATGCGCCAAATCACATTACTGTTTGAAGAGGCCTGTCAACCATAAGTGTGCACAAACTGACCTTCAACATGTCCAAGCAAATCCAATGTCCAAACACGTTGGGGTGATCCTTGATGGGCGTCAGTAGGCGCACGTTTGGGGGGTTTGACGGATAGTTGTCGGGGAAATGCATTTGCATGCGCACGCTCTCGCCCTTCAACGGCCCCGAAGACGGTATCATCTGCGGCCAAGCGGAGGCACAAGCATTATTACGTGCTGCCTCTCGAGCAGCAAGGAGCTACCAAACAATGCCATAAGGCCCGGCTTTGACGTGAATGTCATGAGCTTCGCTTGATGCATCTTGAACTGCTTCATGCGGGCCAAATGCCGATAACATTCGTTTATGTTATATCATATGAACCTATCAAATTGTCCCAGAACTGACCAACTTCTTTTTTTTGGCAAGGCAAACTGGTAGTGTGTGACGACACTAAGCGGTGGCTGGCGGCGAGGGCGTAGACGCTTACCTCTACGTCCCATCTGAATATGTTATTCTCCTGCGGCTTGGCATCGATGCCCGACCGGTTAGCCCAGCCCAGATTTCCTTTCATGGGCAGAGGGGGTGCCACTGCCAGCTCCCGCATGTCCTGCTGCAGCCGCCTCGCGGCCAGAGCCTTGGACACGGACATGGAGGAGCCGGCAGCGGCCATCTGCGACGCGTTCGGGAGTAGATCAAGCGAAGCCTGCACATCCAAGTCAGGAAAGCCGCATTTGGGATTGAGTGCGAAAATTGGCAAACGAGCTGGCATTTCAATTTGGCGTGGCCGCGCTCGGACCCCGGAGTCTGTTGCTTACCTGGCTTTGGTGTTTGGTGGTGCTTTGACGTGGATTATGATCCACACGCGTATCGTCGCAGGCTTAAGTCCTTGTTTCTGCCAGGCCAAGCTGCGAAAACCGCCCAGCAAGGCACGTCCACGCCTTGCCCTGTCCTACCCTGGCCCTTGCCCGGCCTCGCTGTTCATTGCCATGGCGCCTCATGCACTCCTATCCATCAATTGCGTGGTGAGGAAATTTGCTTGGTGAGGAGATTGGCCGCGCGTGTGGCTTACATTTGAATTTCCTGGTCCAGCAACGGTAGGCGTCTTATCGCTTTCACGCTTAGTGGAGAAATCACTAGCTCAAACTACCATCTCTCCACCGTTCTAGGAAATTTCATGCCGTACTCGCGCCCAGCCACACCAAAACTGCAGCTGCTTGCAGTCGCTGAATCACACAGTCTGCAGAAAGTCGACGTTTCCCAGTTCTGGGACAACAACTGAATTTGACTGCATGTGGTGACTGTTCGTGGCTGTCAGTGGAAGTGGCGATTTCTGCTCATACTGTGCGCTGCCATCTTTTTTTAACGAACAGTTTGTATCTTACGCAGTATGCACACAAGAGTCCACATCATGTGTCTGCATAAGGATGCTTGAGACAGTCTACATGTAGCGAACTTCAATGCTCCTTACAAGCAGCTGTCTGCATAGTGTGGTGGGCAGTGGCCCATTCCACACGCACATTCAACGTTGGTGGTTGTGCATCGTTACATAAGTGCCTAGCGTCCTCAAACAAGCACTTTCTCTTCTCTGGCAAGGAATGACGGGAACTGCAGGCCCTGCATCAGGCTAGACGGAAAAGCCATGCAAGGTGTAAAACCGCATGCTTCTACTCATGCACCATCACACAGTGACTTTAGACAGTTACAACGGCCTGTCTCGCACAGTGTTCAAACATTACGCCTTCAATCCTGGGCAACTGTACATTATAGCCGCAGAAGTAGCCTGGTGCACGCACAGGCGACTGCTCCAGGTCATCCTCACAATTATCTTCCGCTCAAATCATAGAAATGCCTGGGAGATGGCAACAGTGATGAAGAGCTGCTTCTGAGACGAAGGACAAACGTATGAGCAGCGGCAAAACTTGCTCACAGCCTCAACATCAACGAACGCAAATTTGCAAGAGCAACAGAGAAGGTCACTGAGGTGAAACGTAGTACTGCTGCTGAAACTATCCGGCAAGCGTGAGGAAAGCAAGTAAGGCACTAGCATAACCAGCTACCTTCGGTCAAGTGAGTGGCTCGACAAACTGCACGGTGCGGCTCATAGCTGGCCATGGCAACCGTTCAACTAGCAAGACGCTGATGATGCAAGCACATACTTGTCTGCACAGCGCACAAAGACAGCTTGTTGTTCAGTCAAAGCCGCCTGGATGGCTCGAGTAATAGAAGTAGTTCGTCTTCAGAAGCCCCACCAACGGCCTCCTGGATTGCTCACGTGGCACTGCCCGTCATCAGGAGTCGAAGGTATCTCTTCACGCGTGGCCTGTCAGCAGGTCCTTGAGCCGCTGCAGCCAGCTCCTGGCCACGGCCTCGACCTTGGCAGATGGGGCTTGCTGCAGTGTGGCAATACGTAGGCGTGTTCAAGAGATATTATCTTTAAACACAACATACACGAACCTGTGTTGCATATACAGGCTGCAATGTGCAATCACACGGGTACACAACAAAAGCGATACTGCGATCTGCATTGCGCCTTTTGCAGATCTCAGCATCGCAATGCATCCTACGTACGTCAAGGTCACAATCCCCGTTTACTTTTCAAGCCTGTGCGATGGTCTGCCACACACACGCACCTTGGCCCAGATCCAGACTTCGTTGTGTCGGTTGAGGATGCGCGTGGGCGCATCATAGAAGGCCACGCCAAGGAATGACTCGTCAATGTCCACTCCCTGGGCCTTCAACTGCTCCATGAATCCGAATGCCTGGGAGCCATGACGGAATGGCACATACTCCACTGTACCCACGCCATGATGTCTACAAACTACGCAGAGGAATGGGAACTCTTCTTGCAGTTTCAGGCGCCCGCATCTGCCTACCTATGTGCTGTTTAACCAAGTCAAAGTCATCTGCCCAGGACCTCTAGCTATCAACCACATAAAGACTTGTCTTGACACGTACATTACTATGACGCGAATACAGCCATCTGTTCAGCCTCACCTGGTCCATCACTTCCTTCTCTCCCGCATATCCTCCGAAGACCTTGATCCACACGTCCTGGGGCTGCACATCCAGGACGTTCAATTCTGCGGTGGCGGGCTGTGGCGGTGTTGCCTGTGCAAGCAGGCACATGCGCAAGTAACAGACTTCGGTTTGCACGTTGACAGAAATTGAACAGTGGTCAGAAGTATTGCAGTGCCTGTCCAAAAACAGTGGATAGTAATGATCAGCGCCCCGGCTGGCAGACTGCGGCATCTGATCAGACATAGCATGTACTCAATCATTTCACGAACGGCAGTGGTCACAAGGATTGCAGCGCCTGTTCAGAGACAGTAGATACAACCGAACGTGTGGTTAAGCAACAAAGCACTGCAGCGCCTACTGAAGAGCGCCTACTAGCAGGCTGAAGCATCTGATCAAACAGAGATTGTTGCTGTACGCTGACTAGCTCGTTGTCAGACCGTGGCACTCCAATGTCCTGTCATAATTTTCCGGGCACCTACGTGCAGCTCATGAGGCAAGAAGTACTCGAAGGTAAAGGTGGTCTGCACTGCGCGGCCTGCGCCCGTGGGGTACATGAGCGCAAACGTGGGAACTGTGTCGTCAATCTTGCTGCCTCCCTCGCCCGGTTGCTGCCCTCCTGGGTGGTTGTTGCCCTTCCAGTAATCATCTAGCTTCTGCAGTGAACGCGAAACGCGCCACGCAAACCATCACAACACAGCTTGATGGAGAGACCTCGTCGCATCCGTAGTGTTAAGCGAAAGCTTCTTACCGGAGTCGCTTGCTTGTAGGCATCGTCAAACGTGGCTCCCGTAATGTTGGTGGTCACCCACTTGGCTGCATACAACAGCCACATCGACTCGTCTCACATCGCCAAGGCAGCGGGCTCAACACAAAATCTTGCAAACGATTGAACTGCTGATGCTGGCCAAACATTGCCATGGTGCTCATGATGGTCCAGTGACAGCCAAGAACACGTCACAGCTCACGCGCGCCAAACCCTATCGCTCACTCGCTTCGTACCGGCGCAGCTCCGCATCATCAAGCGTCTGGACCACCTGCAAGCATTCAATGACAATGAATACAACATCGCAGAAGCTCGTGCCGGGCAGCATGCTCGCTTGCCGAGGCGCAACCGTCGCGTGGCGCGGATTGGGCGTTCTCGAACCTGGAAGATAGGCCCGTCGTTGCCATGGTACCACTTGGGCGGCTCAAAGTCTTGTGAGACTGGGTTCTCTGTATCCTGACGTCCTGCGTGGCTGCCTAGAAGCGAGGCCAGCAGAAGAGCGATGGTCAAGGTAGCCGACATTGTTCTACTGTTCCAGATTGTGTGTGCAATGTCTGATTGTTCGTTTGGTAGTGCGATAATTGTGATTTAAAGAGTCAAGACCCGCTGGCGGTGTGACGTCATCACTGGGTCATGCTGTGAGAGTGACATGGAGCATCGCCTGAACAGCCAGTCCATTCTAACGCTACGCTGAGCGTTGCTCGCGACTAGTTACAGCCTACGACGTTACACGACCCGTGGTATCCAACGTGAAGTAAAAAGAACCCTGTGAAGTCACCAAAATGCAAGCCATTCAAATGTGCTGACGAGAATGGATATCGTCCTAACCAAGAAAAGGCACACACGCAACAAAGCAGGACATGTGACCAATACCACGAAATTGTACCGTGATTCAGGCAAAGGCAGCCAGGAGAAGTGACAGGGCATGACACCGTGAATGACACGGCATGCAAAAGAATCCATCAGACACAAGGACATGCGACGAGGCCATGGAATGGCATGCGAAGGATCCACGAGAGCGGTGCAAAGGCCACCACGGAAAGGAGGCTGTGAGAGCCATGCAAGAGAACAGAAACGTGCAGGTCCTGAAAGCGAAGAATGCAGGCCAGGCGGAGGGATCCAACCAGCGTCGCTCAGATTGCCACTGACAACAATACGGATGCCTATGGCATCAGCCTCCGCGACCAACGACCATTGGCTGATATCTAGCCGTTTGCCAACCTGCATGATAAGGCTGTGAAATCTAGGGTAGTGACTCAGTGCTCGTAGCCAACAGGTTGTGCCTCAGATTCTGCTCGTAGCCAACGGGCAGTAGGCTGTGCTGTTTCAGCATGTCTGTGTATGTTTGCTTGCATGATGTGAAGCCTGGACGGTCACAAGAGGGGACGGATTCCAACCCCATCGAGCCTTCAAGTGAAGGGGACTACGACACACCTGGATAGTAATGGTGGTGCAGGTGTTCATAAAAATATCCGATTATGTGGCAACACCCCCCATGCGGTCACGGGTTTGAGTCCCTTTGCTGCGCGTTGTTAGAAAATGGTCTGTTGCAAGATCGTTTGGGATGGAACCGCACACATGCACTCGGCTGTGCACTGTGCAAACACCTACACACGCACCATGAAAGGCACGCCTCCAGAGCTCTGCTTGCGCTGTGAGGTGTACCAGGCTGGGCGCGTGCCAACATGGAAGATGGTGAAGTATGGCTGAGCGGAGAGAAGCAGTGAGGCCTCCAGGGCCACCCCACAGACTGCTGCTTCAGTGGTGCGCAGTCGCTTGCCATGACGATTACAATTCGCTGCTGTGGGTTCAAGCAGAGTGGCAGGAAACAAGTTTTGTTGTCCCAGAACCGGCAAAGTTCTTTTTTTCTCAGGTGCTATGTGATGAATCGAGTTAAGGGTGGGTGGGTGTCAGACACCCCCCTGACCAAGAATGAAGCACGCCCAGGTCGGGTCGGCAAAAATAACCACGCCTTTTTCTTGGGTTAGCCACACCTTTATGCAGGGAAACTGTCGGAAAACTGTTCACCCAAGTTTACAGTTGTTACTATTCAACATGTCTCAAGTACTAGCCTGCCCTCCGCAACTGGACCCAGCACCCGCCGTACAGCCAAAGCAGTGGTTGTCGTAGGCAATGCGCAGGCCCGTCAACTCATCCAAAGAGCTCACATCAAACACCGTTACACCTTGCCGAGCGCCACTGCCCTTCTTCGCCATCCCGAGCTCTAGCTGCTGGTTGAAATCGCAGTCGTACATGCGGCCGTCCCAACCGACGCTGACGGTGTCCCGGCACATGAGACCCTCAGCAGCACCGGGGTTGAAGTTGTTGACTAGCAAGTGCATGTATTCGTCCAGCTTGCCTCGCCTCTGCACCAGACGGTACAGGGACACCAAAGATGAGTGACCGTGAGTTGGTGGGTGAGCACAGGCATCAGCATGCATGGGCCACGTAGAGTACATGGCCGCCTGCAGTGCGCTACCTTCTGATTTAAGCCAACTCATCCTCCTCTATCAATCAGACTGAGCTGCAGAGCTCATAGCCATCATCCTGTTCGGTTGCTTTCCTGCTGGCCCCTTCTGTCCGGTCTGTTGTTGCGCTCATTCCTATTACCGCCGATCATTACCACACGGCCTGGCCTTGTCTAAACACCACTCTCAGGCCTGTCTGCCTGGTCCACTAAGCCTCTTCCACGAGCCTTACCACGAGCCAGTCCGCGAATCTCTTCACAGGCAGATTGTTTAGCGCCAGCAGGCTGGTGAACTCGATGCCAAACGCCTCCCTTAGCTCCGCCCGGTACGCCGACTGGAGCTGACCCTGAGAGGACATGACAACACTACTATTAGTGCTTGCAGGTGCCAGAGCCTCGGGTGAGCAAACATCACCACAAAGGCTGATCATTCAGGGGCTGAACAACCTGCAGCCTGATCCAAACCATGCGCCTGTGCCTAATGTCATGGACTGTGTTCCATCAGCAGGCCTGTTTGTGCAGCCTCTTTCTTTATTTCATTGTTGTATGCCAGTCTGTTTGCACTTGCTCCCCTGACTTGTTTGTCAACTTGCCTGCGGCGGAGCCAGGAAGGCGCCCCCCGGGTTGTACACGAGGTCCAGCACAAGGCCGGACCCGGGGCGGCCGTAGCCTATGGCGTTAAGCATCTGCAGGCACCACACAGGAACAGAAGCGGTTGGCCCTAAGCAAGCCCTCCAGTGCCGCCAGGTTTGACTTGCTGCTTCGCTTGGTATGCATACAGATGTGCAGGTGAACAAACAGTTTGAAAGCAGAGCCTTATCAACTGCGCTGTCAACTCTCCTCAACGTGCTGGCATTGCAAACTTGAACAGATCTGCTGCGATTGGCCAAGGCTTGCCTCACATGGGCATCACTCTCTATCCTCAAGTCCCTCGGAATTCAAACTTAGCACCAATCTCAAAATCAACCTCAGAATTAATCAGATGTTCCGCTGCCCATGCTCCACTTCTCAGGACACTGAGCTTTTGAGCTTGAACATCCCCGGGCATTCAGCCGCCCCACTATCAGCAGCTCGGGGCACAGCCTACGCCTACCCATAATTCACACCCAGTCACAGCCCACACTTACCTGTAGTGCCTTGATACTCCGCTCGAACACGCCCGCCCCGCGCTGCGAGTCCACGTTCTTCTCGCCATAGCAGGGCAGGGAGGCCACCACCCTGACCCTGTGCTGCGCCAGGAAGGGAACCAGGTCCTCCTGACCCGGCTCGAGCAGAACCGTCAGGTTGCACCGGTCCATGATCTCGGGCACTCCCAGGGCACGCGCCGATGTCACAAGGTGCCTGGGTGCAGCGGGAAGTGGCAGCCATGGTCAGGATTGAAGGGTGTGTGGAATGCCCTCTCAAACACGCTGTCTAGTTCAAATATTCGGTTTCATCGTCGCTCCATCGTTGGCTCGTTCACCAGTGCACCATGCACTGGGTGTAACCAACCGTCTACACAGCTGAATGAAGGGCCAGTAGAGCAAATAACGACCTGACTGCCGGAGCGATTGATGACTGCCCTCGGTAGCCAGTATGTGGTTCAACCGTGACAGGTCGTGAGGGGCCAGCAAGCAATCTGAAGCTGACCACACTGTGCGTGAGTGCCCGCGCACCTGAACTGTTGGTTTAGCTCGGGCGCCCCCCCCGTGATGTCCAACACCTGCACCCCGCCCGGCCCCGCCGCACGAATCAGCTCCAAACACCGATCAGCCGTGGCCCTGCGGGCAACCATAGAGCAGCGGCCGAACAACTGAACATAGGCACAAATGAAGGGACCGGCTCCAGTGGAAACTGGTGTGCTGAGGGAAGGCCGGAGGCAGACCCAACTGGGCGCGTTATTTAAAAGCAGTCATACCTGTTAGCCTGGCATCTCATGCATGGCACGTCACACCTGTTCACCTCTTAGCAGTTATGTAGATGATTACCAACGTACGAGAAACTGTGATCAGAAGATGTGTGTGCCCTTTTGTAGCGCCCTCCTCAGGTGCTTACTCTGACCAACGCTTACATGCGCTTGCACATTGTCTTGTGTATCGTACAGTACACATCTGAAGGACTGGAGCCTGGGTGCCCTGGCATCAGCAGCACTCCTGTGATTCAGTACCCATTGAGAGTTAGAACCACCCCCTTAACTCCACACCATCTGCCTTGCACCTGTCCATCATTTCCTGTCGCTTGGGCGAGCTCTCCACATGGCAATGTGTGCAGGCCTGGTTGCAGTACAGACCGATGTTGAGCTGAAGCACGCGGGCGGCCGAGCGCACCAGGGGAGACACCCCAGCTGCCTGCAGGAAACAACATGGGCAGCAACGGCAAAGTATTTACCTCACTGGCTTGGTTATGGGTTGCCAAAACAAGCAGGGCAATTTAATTTATGGACTGGACCACGCTGGAAGAACAGAACGCCAGATCTAGACCATGGACATGGTATGATTTATGCTTGCGTGTCGTCATCACCATCTTCAGTTGTGTGATACTAGATAGTGATTATGATAGTTGAATTGTCTCTGCCTGAGCCCATGCCCATGCCTGTGACCACTCCCACTCATTTTTTTTTGAGTGAGAGACCCCACGCTTGACATGATTCACGGTTGCTGCCTTACCATTGCCGTTACTTAGTCAGATGATAGATAAGTAATACAGGTGGACTGAGTGAATTGCTTCCGCCAGTGCCTGTGCCTGCGGCTGTGGCCACTCCCGCTCACTTTTAACGTTTCCCCAAAGCTCGGCAGGTTGAATGCATCCAGGCTGCGCTGCCTCTGTAGCCTCTCCTGTCGAGTGAGAGCAGCCTGGCCCTGGCTGGCTACCTGCATGAACCGCACAGTTCGTTCATTGGCTTTGACTGTTTGATTTCCTTGCGTTACCTTCCCTTGTAAGCCTGCATTCCCTCGTATGCCTGCTCCGGCCTTAACTACGTTCCTGCGTTAAGTATCCCTTTATGATCAAGTTCTGGGGCAAGAGGCACACACAGGAATGCAACATGCGTGGGAGGCCTTACTTGCAACAAGCCTGGATGCTGGCAGCGAGAAATGCAAGTGCCTACATAGGAGCCAAACCTGGTATCTGAACTCCCACGCACTCCAGCACTACCAAGAGTTTCAGGCTGAAATGCTGTCAATTGGTGCTGTAGCAGAATCGGCTGTCAAACATGCTGTGCATCCTTTGAAGCCTGACCTGTGCGAGGTGGGCTTGCAGCTCCGTGTCAGCTTCCATGTCCTGGAGTGTCAGAGGCACCAAGGAGGGAAGGGCTGGAGGAGGAGGCCTGGAAGCTACCCTGCAAGTTAGGAGACATGCGTGCTGCAATGCATGGGCAGGGCCATGCACAGGAAGCGCATGCATGGAGAGCTCGTTTGTTTGGTCTAGCCGATATTGTGTTGGCCTTTGGCTTCGGTACGTCTGTGTTGTTCGGCCTGGCTGAGAGCCTGGAAATGGAGGTTGCTGCTTCGGTGTGTTTGTGTTTGGCTACCAGCACTGCCTGGTACTCTCACGCAAGCATACCCCTTGCATGCGTGAAGACCATCAGGCATGTCTGACTCATGTAAATAACTGCATAATTGCTGCTGTGGGTTCAAGCAGAGTGGCAGGAAACAAGTTGTGTGTGTTTGTGCGCCACGACGGCCATGCGTGCCGATACCCTCATGATGTGGCATCAGTAAACATGCATTACACCTCGTAAATGGACGTGAACAACTATGCAGGTTAAGCGGGAGTGCGCGAGCAAGTGCTCACCTGGTTGCTGGCAAGAGACTTCTGGTCGTGATAACTCCCGACGTCCGGCCGTGCGCTGTTGTCCTTGCGCCATGGCTGGATGTTGGCCACAGTGCCGTCATCTTGCTCAAGTGTAGATTGGGTTGTGCGCAGAGGGAGTGTATTCGAACGTGGAGGGCGAGCCGGTCAACGCAAACGGTCAATAACCGTGCCTGTGCGATCAAGTTAGGAACATTAGGAAGCTGATATATGTGGATGTAAACATCTGATACTTGGCGTGTGCTTGGTTACGCCATTGAACAAGTCCAGCTTGTTCCGCCATGTGCGGTACCTCGATGAAAGTTTCAGAACGGCATGAGACGTATGTGCGTACAAGATGCCACGCAAATCCATAACAATGAGCTGCGTCAGCCCAGCAGGTTTACCACTATCAGATGTACTTCATGTGCTTGAGGTGTGCGTATGGTTGTTTCTGGTTTTCCAAACTGCTTGTACTTGTCTGGTGGTATGATCTGTGTCTGGCAGGGCTTGACCTGTACAAACCGCCAATGTTGGTTTGTCGCAAGCTGTACATTTGTCAAGGCGGACAACTCAAAACTTTGAACTTTTTGTCACACCGTGTTCGAACTGCAAGCCAACACGGACTTCTGGGCAGCCATCCTATCAGAACCTGATATGTGCCGTCTGCACGTGGCACCAGGCACATTTGTCATGCTGTCCCTGACCTCTGACGTTCTGCCCTGTCGCAGCCTGGCTGCCTCTTCCTAGACGTGACCGACTAAGCCTCCAGGCGTCCTTTTCTCTAGTTTTTCACCTTAGCTTAGGCGGCTCCATCCTGTTTTGCCTTCAGTTGGCCTGCCTTGCCTGCGTTATTCCCTGCGTTCGTTTTGCTTCTTTCTTGCTCAGGGTACGCCAGGGCAGTGCCCATCCCGTTCCGTGTCCTCTGACGGCTTCCCTGGTGTAAATACACACATATATATATAGACGTAGTGTTTGCCACAGGCTCTGTGCTTACATAAGAGCAGCGCACGCAAGCCGCACTGCAGCATTGTCGAGTCTTTCATCGGATTCCCGACATCAGGACTCGGTGTCAGCAGTGCCTGAGCATGCACCCGTCACAACTCACTCCTGCGAGGAACTGGCGTGCTTAAGCACTGAATGTGTGTGGCTACAGGTGGAATATGGATTGGCACCTGACATAAGAGTCATAAGAGTGATGCACGACTGTGTGCTCAAGCTTGACTGGGATTTCCAGATTGACTGGGATTTCCAGACTGACTGGGATGGGGCAGCTCAGAACCCAGCTATTGCAATGCACAAGCCGCAGCAGGACATGCGTGTTGCCCACGCCCCCAAGCCTGGCTCTTCTGCGGCACGAGAATTGCGTGAGCAAGCGTCCTCTTCGCTCAGTAGCATCCGTCCACAACCATGCTTACAATGTCTACATGACAGTAAGGTATTGAGCACGCTACCGTCACCACTCAAAACCTCGTCTCCACAAGCACTGCAACAGCTCACACCCAGGTGCCTGTCATGAAGCTCACAACTGTGCCCTCAGCCACGGCCCTTCTTGCCGCTCCTTCGACCGCCCCTACTACTGCTCGACCCACCCCGCTGCCCGCCAGAGCCCTGCCCAACCGTTTCTCCCGCTTCCCCCGTTTCTGCCGTTTCTGCCGTTTCTCCTGCAGCCGCAGTGAGGTTGCTGGCGCTGCTGCCATTCGCAGCACTAGCACCGGCCCTTGACAGACCAGGGCCTCCCACCATCACCACATCATTCTCCAGCTCCTCTATCACCGGCGTGTTGGCTCCTGTGCGTTTGCCGTGGTCCAAGGCCTGGCCCATGGCCTCCTCCAAGGTTGTGCCTGCCTCTCCCTGGTCCAAGGTGCTGCTCTGCAGCTGCTTGCGCCACAGCTCCGCATACAGCCCCTCCTTGGCCAGGAGTTCGGCATGGGACCCCAACTCGCGCACCTAATTCAAAACACGCAGTCACCACACACCAATTGCCCAACAAGAAGGCGGCCAGCCTCATGACGCCTTGCTATAACTTCTTCTATAACGCCTTGCGAAAACCAACACTGCCTACCTTGAAGTACGACCCAAGCATGCCCAGAAAAGAGATTGGCGAGCAAAGCAAAAACACCCGCTCACAGCTGATCCTGCCTTGGATGCATTGCGCACCCCAGGGTTCGACAATGACATCTGGTTTTCTGAAGCCTGCCCCACGACAGTCCGGTTGCTCAGGCACAGCTCTTACGTTTTACCGGGATTCTGAACTATCATATTGAATGGCATGCAGAAATTACGGAATGGACTGTAAGGGTAGTCCATGCCAAACTTTTACATGAGCACGTTCTTTTTGGTGCACGTTCAGTTCATGTTGAAGAAGGCGAATACGTCCAAGTGCAACAGCAACGGCAAAATTTGGGCTGGATTGTATCAGAATCCGATTGAATAGTCAAACCCTGCCAAAACCCTCACACCCTCTCGTCACAACACCCTATCACATGCTCACCTCGCCTAGGTGCATGACCACGATGATGTCTGCATCCACTATGGTGGACAGCCTGTGCGCCACAATCAGCGTGGTGCGCTGCGCGCGGCTGGCGGCCAGCGCGGCCTGGATGCGCCGTTCGGTCAAAGTGTCAAGGGCACTGGTGGCCTGCAGGAGGAGGCAGGCAGGAGGCCTCAGGGCAACAAGGCGTCGGTGTACGGCAGGCGCATTGGTGCAGAGGTTGCTGGCAAGCGGGGACTTGTGCAAACATAACACACCCTGGTCTTTCATTGCACAAGGGACATTGCATACAGATGTCACAGACGTCCTGGTTCGTGGCCTGCCAGGGCATGTCCCTGAACTGACCCGAACATGCACTCCGCTTCAGTGCCGCTCCGGGGTCCTCACACCAAACCCGCAAGGCAAATGCAGCCACCTGGCCACTACGCCCCTTACGCTGCTTCAGAAAGAGCCCCTGCTGACTGAGTGCCCATTCATCCGAGTCCTCCTCACCTCGTCCAGCACCAGTATGTAGGGGTTCTTGAGCAGCGCCCGGGCAAAGGCCACCCGCTGCTTCTCACCGCCGCTCAGCCGCAGCCCGCGCTCACCAACCATGGTCTGGTAACCCTGCGGATGAAAGGGAGGAGCTGGTTAGCGAATGGGCTCATTCGAACCAGCTACAGGTAACCAAGTACCAGGTAAAGGTTGTAATGCGGACTGCCACTTGCACCATTTCACGCGCTCAACGCCACACTGTGTCTCCACGAACCTCTCAACAGTCCGAGTGGGCATGCCATTCATTCAGGCGTTCGAAACCACAACGACTTCAACAGCACGTGTGACTGCAACAGTGCCAACTTCAAACCATTCACTGCCAACTTTGCCAGCCCTGCATACCGCGATACATCAACGGCCGCTGTTGAGCCAGTCCTTGTCTGCTCTGTCACCTTATGGCTGCCTACACCACCATCTGAGCACAAGGCAGCGATCTTGAAGGACGATGACACAGAGCGATGCACGCACCTTGGGGAACCGAGTGCTGACCGCCTCGTGAATGCACGCCGCCTCCGCCGCCTGGTACACCTCCTGGTCCGAGGCACCCAGGTTGCCGTAGCGGATGTTCATCATGATGGTGTCGTTGAACAGGACCGTGTCCTGAAGGCACAAGGAGAGGGGGGAGAGGGAAAACATCGAGGAGAGGGGTGGCAGGCAGGAAGAGGGCCTGACAGCTCACTTGCATACCTATAGGTGCGCAATGACTGGGGTGCGGCGAGCCTCAGTAGGCCGAGTACAATGCATTCTCAATAGTGCATTACAAGTTGAGAGGCAGGCAGGGGCCTCACCACCTAGACGTGTGAGACCATCAGAAGTGTGCATAGGAGGTGTCAGGGTAGGCAGGGAGGGAAAGAGGAGGTGTCGGGGGAGGCAGGGAGGGCTTACAGGGGACTTGCAGCACCAGGGGAATAGCTAAGTTGCATGCATCCCACAAAAGCGTGCTGGAGCAAACCGTCGAATACCGTGACAATGTACATGCCAACTGGGCAGGCAACGCATGGGTAACATGTAACATGACTGTCCAACATCTCAACATCTGCGTGCATTCCCACGTGCAAGAAAGCATGTAATAGGGTGTCTCCCACGCCACGTGTCATTCTGAAAACCTGAAGGAACCCATGCCGGCTCAGCCCATGCAAGCCTGGCGCGTTTCGTGCCGCCGCCTCCGCACCTGCGGCACCATGCCCACTGCCTGCCTCAGAGACCGCTGCGCCACGTTTCGAATGTCCATGCCGTCCACGCGGATGGCGCCGCTGGTAACGTCATAGAAACGGAACATCAGACGGGTCAGGGTCGACTTGCCACTGCCCGTCGCACCCTGCAACACACAACAAGCCAACGGCAGCGATCGTTTCTCTTCAGGACTGAAAAGCATTCTGTCTGTGTGGCAGTCATGATCCGCACACCATGTTGACCAGCCCTTCCTGACATCCTGCTACTCACCCTGCCTCGCACGCTGTAACATCCAACCAGGATTAAGCACCGCACTTCATGATTCATGTCATGTGTTGGCAAACGCGGCAGTGTGGTTCCTTGGCAACATGCAGTGCAAGGTTCTCCTTGTCTCGGTGCTTGCCTTCTCACGGAAGGCATGACTTGCACAGGATGCTCACCACGAACGCGACCGTGTTGCCCCCCGGCACGGTGAAGCTGACATTGCGCAGCACGGGAGCACGCCCCTCGTACTCAAACCAGACGGAATCGTACTCCACCTTGCCTGCGGTGGAGCAGCACCCGACCACACTGGGCACCAGGCAGGCTGCTAACAGTTGAACTGACATGGGTTCCTGACGTGCGGCAGAGACTGGACACCAGGCTCAGCTGCACTGCAGCTTTGCACTTGAACATACTACCTGGCCTGCAGCGAATCAGAGACACATTGTACTTGGCATCAGGCTGCCAACAAACCATTTACAACGCTGCCTTGCACTCAATTCACAGGGCTTGCACCTTGCAATAGATCCATCCCTCTCACCCTCCTTCACGACCAGTTCCTGAGCCGCAGGTCTGTCCACCACCTGGCTTTTCTTGTCCAGCAACTGAAACAGATTCTCCATGTCAATCGTGTACTGCAGGGTGCATGCAGGTTACGGGCAGGGGTGCTTGTGAGGGGTGGTAGCGTCTATGTTTACGTTGATGGTAGCTGCACGAGCCGGGCACACTTTGAATGTGTCATGTATGCAATACACAATACTTGCAAGACGGCTGTGCCTTCTGAAGCTCAAAGCATAAAAGGTCGTTCGAAGACCTTCTATGAAGGACACAGGGAAGGAATGATCAACACCACGCGATTGATGCTGCTTAGCGACTGCGCCTAGTGCGTTGGGAGCACAAGCGTGGCAGCCAAGCCCTCTTGCCCCAGACCCACCTGCTGAATGGTGCGATAGTAGGTACCAAACCAGTTGAGGGGGCCGTACAGCTGCAGACAAAGCAGAGCAACACAAAACATGTGTGCTGCAAAAATGTGTGCCCGGGAAGAGATACCTCAACAAACAAACACTGACGTAAGTCTGCCAGTCCAGGAGTCCAATAAGCAACCTATCCTGAAGCGTTCCCCCTGCACACCCGCTGCAGACAAACATGGCAACAAAACTCCTATCTAGTGCTGCTCTACCCCGCCCTGCTCTACCACACTGCTGACGCAATAATTCGCCTTTCCAATTTCGTGGCCTTGCCTCTTTTCTACCCAAGGCTGCGCTCTATGTCCCCTCCATCACACCGTGACTCTAGGTCCTGTCCCTGCCCTGCCCCTGTCCCTCCCCCCTGTCCCAGCCCCACCTGAGCCATGAGCGAAAGGAACAGCACGACATCCCCCACCGTCAGCTCGCCCCGGTGCACGCCCGCGCTGCACACCAGCAGGCCCACTGATATGCCAATCCACATGATCAGGGACTGGACGCTGTTCAGCAGGTTCACGCTGCAGGCAAGGGGAGCGAACGAACAGGGAAGCACCAGGGATGTAGCACAGGACAGATGGTGACGGTGGGGGATGCCTCACTTATGGGTCATCAAAGCCCAGCCGGCCCTAACCAACTCATATATGGGTCATCAAACCCCAACCGCCACCCATGTCACAAGCCATGGGGAACCTGCCCCAGGTAAACCCACCAATAGTATATGCAAGCACGTCTCACTGTGTATGCGGCATGCGCCAGCTTTCAATCGCTGCCTGCGTGACGTGCGGCCTGGCGCCACCGGGGACGCAGGCCACGACAACGCTCGCACCCCGTGACAATTCTCATGCCAAAACTAAACCGCCCATAAGGCCAAACAGGAATACGAAGGTGGCTGTGGATAGCTCTTGACAAGCTGCACCCAGCCAGAAGAGCGTTATGATTGAGCCGTTAAACATGAAATACCGGAAATGGTCGAAGCAGCACCACCGGTCTCTTTGAGGACTTTTACCAGCACTCTTGGACCATCTCAGAATGACCTGACACATTGGACTTCAGCTCCTGACATGCTTACAATGCATGCAAAGTGGTCACGCTCTGTAGAATTCCTCCCCCACCCCTTCCTTTCTTGGTTTGCAGGTCAATATTGACTTGACCAGACCAGACCAGACAATTACAGCAGACTGGGTTACTGGGCGTTCATACCGTCAGGCGCAGACAAGCTGAAAATCAAGCAGGCTGGCGAGAACTGGCATACTACTCTAAAACACTCCAAAAGAGAGCGATTCGGAGTCAACAATGTTGAAATGTGTGTTCATAACACCGCACCTTGCCATGCTTTTATACTCTGCCTTCTGGTAATCATCGATGGCCTGAGCGTACTGGTCCCTCTCGTGAGCCTCGTTGGTGAAGTAGTGAACCTGGAACACACATGGGGACACATGCAGTCAACGAGCGTTTGTTTGAACACCCACACGGGTAGCACCATTGCCTGGACGAGGGCGGATCTCAGGCTCGGATTCCAGGCTCAAGAGGCATCTGGTTGGGCAGCAGCCTAGTGCAGTGCCTGTGAAAACAGATTGACTTGACTTGTATGCATTTGACGTGCACACTTAAAGCGCGCCGAGACAGGCTCAGGTCAATTGGGCAGTCAGTACTGCTTGATGTGCCTTTCTGGCCGAACTGTGTAGTCAGTCTGCTGCGAGTTGCTAGCCTATCTGCTGTGGACACTTTGCGCAGTGCTAGTACAGGTCCTCCGGATCCTGCTTCCCTGCCCAGCCAGCCAACCTGGTGTCAAGCTAGCAGGTTGGCTGGCTGGGCAGGTAAGCAAGAGTTGGATAACATGTACTAGCACTGCACAAAGTGCCCACAGCACACTGCTACACAGTAAGCACAGGAACTAAACCGTTAACCAGGTGGCCAAACTCTACATGACTGCTATGTATCCTAGGTGACCGCAGCAATGGAAGAGGGTGAAGAAATCTTGAACAACGTGACAACCAACTGACCAACTCACTGTTTCGTAGTTGAGCAGTGCGTCTGTGATGCGAGCGGACTGAATCTGCGGGAGCAAAGCAACAGAGCTTGAGATGTTATGCACAAATGCTGTTCACGGCACAGGCTGGACAGGCAGCCGACAGAACAGCAGGCAAAGCCATCGCCAGACACCTACCGAACACGCTAAACAAGGCCCTTGTCTTTCTTCTCCGATTATATCTTATTGTACTCTCAAGCAGGCACCCTAGTGTTGACTTATATAATCCCCGCTGGCAGGAGGCCGCCATGCACCGTGTCTGTCCTGGGCCAGTCAATCCCTGCCTACCCATTGCTTCCATTGCAATCCATCATGGACTGGCACGGCATGGCATGGATGGCATGGCATGCGATGGCATTGCTTGTGTCAAATGTACTGCAAATACGTCTGCAAGCCAGCCCACACCGGGGCTGCATACCTGATCGGTTCTGTTCATCTCTCTCCTGAGAGTGCCCCTCCACTCGGTGATGATGATGGTAACGGGAATGTAACTGCCAACTGTCAGAAACACAGTAAGCGCCACTGTGGGCTCCAGAGCCTGCACATCGGCAGCATCACGAATCGAATATGCAGTTAACCGGCAAAAAAACATGTTGAGCAGCGGAGCAGCTATAGTCATCCAGCAGCAGGGAACTGAATTGATGCCCTTAAAAATCTTCCAAAGAGCATGCTGGTCGGCAGCACCAGAAACGGTTGGACTGCTTTGCCTAATAGAGCAGGTAATTACGCCTGCTAGTGTGACAACTGCGCCAGTGGATTCCAGGCCACTTCCGCGGGCAAGTGTATGGACCAAGCAACACAGCAGTAATTGAGACAGGCAGCACAGCCGTCAGCAGCCTCCTCCAGCTGACCTGTGCGAGGTAGGTGGAGGCCGTGAGCACATCTATGCACGTGGGCACGATCCTGTGAGGCAAAACCGGGCAGTTGGCGTCAACATCTATTTGCTGCTCAACAGCTGACTGCTGCCATCAACAACAACTCAGATGACATCATGTGCAAACGAATCGCATGCTGACGCAATTACGTATGGAAGCGCAACAAGGTTTCGATCTGGTAAAACGCAGCACGGCGATGTTGAAGTAGAAGGTGGATTCCGCTGCACTTGACATTGCACACGCCAAGCCAAAGCTGCAAGACAGACAGACCGCACTCACGAGAACATGATGGTGGAGAGGATGTTCTGCATGGCGTTGGTGCCCCGGTCAATCTGCTTGGTCACCTCACCTGAACACAGGACACACAAACAAGGCGAGTTGATGCTCCTCCAGGCAAGGAATCAGAGAGCGGCCGTTGAAGCCGTTCTGGCTTGTCCACAGGGACCATCATAAATGTGCATGTCGAACCAAACCCAGAAGACCCGCACAGCTGTTCACACACTGTCTTGTCCTGCTGGTCCAGTTCCTGGCCTCACCCGTCTTCCTGCCCAGGTGGAATGCCAGGTCCAGCCCCAGGACATGCGTGAAGATGCGCAGGGAGATGCGCCTGCGACCGACCAGGGAAGCAGTGTTGCGAGTTGTGCACACATGCTCAGGTGCCGGACATGGGTGCATACATGTGCCGAACATGGGTGCACACATGCTCATGTGCCGGACATGCGCGGACTCATGTGCCGGACATGGGTGCACACATGCTCATGTGCCGGACATGCGCGCACTCATGTGCCGGTCATGGGTGCACACATGCTCAGGTGCCGGACATGCGCGGACTCATGTGCCGGACATGGGTGCACACATGCTCAGGTGCCGGACATGTGCGGACTCGTGTGCCGGACATGGGTGCACACATGCTTACGTGCTGGACACGTGCGGACTCATGTGCCGGACATGGGCGCACACATGCTCATGTGCCGGACATGGGTGCACACATGCTCAGGTGCTGGACATGTGCGGACTCATGTGCCGGACATGGGTGCACACATGCTCAGGTGCCGGACATGGGTGCACACATGCTCATGTGCCGGACATGGGTGCACACATGCTCAGGTGCCGGACATGTGCGGACTCGTGTGCCGGACATGGGTGCACACGGTGCAAGGGCAACAGGACCGAGCTGGTGGAGCAGCAGCATGTGAGTGTTTTGCAAACACACCAAGTTACAAAAGCAGCGCTGGTGCAAACAACTGTAGGCAGAAGAGGTGCAGACTTGCATTGCAAAAAACGTTGCATACAAGAAATCTTACACTTAGATGCTCTCCTGGCGTGCGTACCGCCCCTAAACCGAACCTCCTTCCTTTCACACCCGCTTCACAATGAGATGTTGTCCCAACCTGTATGTTGTACCATGTTTTCCCCCTCACCGGTACGCATCCTGTGCGACTGGAATCCACAGGACCTGCCGCAGGTTGTTGATGGCGCCCGTCAGCCCGCCGCCCGCACCGCCCTGGAAGAAAATAGCCGCAAGGTAACTACACGACACAGCACAACACAACAAGAGTCAGACTTCAGCAGCTGCGATATGTTGAGACCTGTGTGTTTTCACGCCAGGTTTTGCGGACCCCAAGGGGTGGGCACCACCATTACCACTGCGGTGTGTCACCATCTCGTTCACATGCTAGTTGGACGGTTAAGGTCTGTGTGATTGCAGTTCCCTCCCTTCTGGTGAGTGCGGGTATGGTCGCGTGAAGTGTGCACCTGGCTTTGTGTTTCTACGTCCACGAGCGCTGTTCTTGATTTAATCAGGCAGAAAGCCATATGACTAGACCATGGGTGATCAACAATTGATGAAGTGAATGAGACTGCGGGTTTGTTCGTCTGAACCTGTATACTCATCATTCCAGAATTTGTGTGTGCTGTTGACATGACGACCAACAGACCAGCATCTGATGCAATCAACACCATCAACGGACCTGAGATGGAGCATGTGCTGTAACCCACTCAACCTGCCCTTGCTCATGATGAACTTCGCTGAGCCACCGAACCCTCCCTCCCGCCTTACAATAGGATCCAAGGCGAGAGCCAGCCCCACAGCACCCAGGCCGTGCCAGAGCTCTCATCTGTAAGCACACAACAGCAAGCAACGCGACCAGATAGTTGCCGATTGTGACTCATTGTTTTCGAGGACAGAAGGCGAGCACAAGTAAAGAGAAGGCGGGGTGCATTGAAGGTCAAGCTCGCATGAGCAAGCCATGCTGGGACCATAGACCAGTTAGATCAGCATGTCTGTAGAAAACTCCGGTAGTCCAGCTGCAACTGCTAGCTTTCGTCTCGGACCTGACCTCTAGGGAATTGCGATACTAACCCTAACCCTAAACCCTAAAAAACTGCCAAACGTTTGCCCGAATTGGACGAGACCCAAGCAGGTGAACGAAGACAATCTCGCACCCAAACCTGAGCCTGTTTTGCCTGCTCTAACCCCTGAACCCAGATGTTGTACCCAAACATTTGCATGTGACTCTACGTTCGCACCCAGAACTGGACCTCATTTGTCGTCTTACACCTTTGAACGCGAATGTTATAAGTGTTTTATGGTTACTAGTGGCTCCGGCCCTGCCTTGCCCGTCCCCGCACCTGTTGTTGAGACCACTGCTAGCCCGTCCACCAGCTTCTTGTAGAGGATGGGCACGGCAAGGTTCAGCACCCGCATGATCAGGAGCAGCAAGAAGGCGCAGATGGCCCGTGCCTGCGCAATGGCAGCAGCAGTGACGTCAACCTTCTGTTGTTATTTCTGTGCAATAATCAACCGCAGCACACTGGAAGCTTCTCCGCCCCGGTGCATGGATCTTTGCTGAGGGAAATGTGCACATGCCATGAACTGATGATGCTGTGCCTATTGAAGGTGTTGAATGTTAATGATGAACCAGTGTTGCTACTTTGGTTCCAATCTTGTGCCATGTGATCATGAGCCAGCGCCAAAAGGCTGTACTCGACCAACCCGTGGAAGAGCTGTGAAACCACTATCAGCTCACCGTATCACCGACAGCTCATCATATCACCAAACGTATCATTTGAGGTGATGGCAAGCTGAAGGAGAAGCTTCGATAACTGAATTGAGTTTCCAGGATAATGCCAGCCATGCGTGAAAGCGTGCCAAAAAAGCGTGTAAGCGCGCGGTACTAGCAAACAAGTGAATTGACAAGTCACCGATGAATCAACCGACCAACCAACCAACCGACAAGCAAACCCAGTGATGGCCGTCGACCTGACACCACAACCTACCCTGAGTGCCCCCTTCTCCGGCCACACTGCCACGCACGAATCCCAGAAGATGGTGAGCCAGCTCAGCCTGGAGTCCTCGTCGGGCGCGAGCGTGGAGGAGCCGGCGCCCAGCAGCACAGCGCCTGCATCAGGTATCCATCGTCTGTTACTGCCGCTGTCCGTTTCTACTTTTTTGTGTGGTTTGTTAAGATGCCGGTCACACTTGCGTCGCTCACTGCTGCATCGCTCACCAGTGAGTGAGCGACGTGGGCCATCATCGGTCACACTAGGTCACGTCACACACCCCACGTCGCTCACTACCTGTGCCAAATTCCCACGCTTTTCAGTGAATGAAGGTACCACTGGAATCAGCGAAACGAGAGCTGCACGAATCCGCTTTTACATTCGCATTTCACCCGGTGGCTGGAAAGTTGCATGGGCATGAAATTGGCTTGCATGGGCATGAAGAACATGTGGCAAAGATTTGTGGTAGAAGAGCGTGAGTATGGTGCCTGCAGACACACAGGAGCCCAAATCTCTTTTCACGTTGGAAATCCGACGCGTGGTTGCCGAGATACTAGTGAGGGGTTGGTTGGTTGGGGGAGGGGGGGGTACCCAAATCGCTCACTGTCCTGCGTCGCCCACTAGCGAGCGTCGCAGAGTGAGCGACGTGAGACGCGTTTCTGTTTTCTCACCAACCAATTCGAACGTGAAAGCATGTTCGTGCAGCGTTTGCTTTGCTTATCCCGAATCACACCGAACGAGGTCCAACGAGGTCCAGTTCAGAAAAATTAGTGAGCGACGCAGCAGTGAGCGACGCAAGTGTGACCGGCCTCTAACGTCTGTTCCCAGGATAGGAAATGTTGAACTGCCGATGATGACTGAAATGGAATGGTCCAGTATAAACTGAAGTAAGGGCCATTGCCAGGCGTACAAACCAAGGTACAAACCAACGAACCGAGACTTAAATGATTCAATGACGGATAACTGGCTGTAAACACAACCGCACCTGCACCTCCCGCAGCGGGTGCCGGGGCTGCCATGCCGGGCTTGCTCTCCCCCGCTTCTACGTCAGCAGCGGCCGGGGCCGAAGGGATGGCCTCATAACCGGTCGGGGCTGTGGCGGACCTGCAAACCCATAAGTAACACAGATTGTGAGGGGCCAGGCAAGCAGCTGACGAAGCCAAAATGATATGGGTTTCGCAACCGATGTGGAGTAATGTCAAGCCTGTCATGAATGCATGTGGCTGTACGATCGTGTCGGTACAGATTTCACCTTCAGGCCGTGCTTATTGACGTAGTGCATCCACACCTTTGTTTCTTCCAGTCCATGACCACCAGTATGAGTGAGACCACGGACTGGAGCATGAGGCTCCAGATCAGGCTGCGCATGTACGCCACAGGAAAGGCTGCGGACAGGCAACAGCAATCAGTTGTCAAAACTTCAGATGGTTGGCAGAACTTGTGCAGCGAGCGACGCTGCAGGTGGTATGTTTACGCAATGCCAGCGAGCGAGATTAGTCACATGATTAGTAGACAACATGGGTTATGGGATTAGTAAGGTGATGTAGCACACTTCAGTCATGATCTGTCATGATTATAAATTAACCACACCGGTCATGTTTGCGCACCATCTGATACTCTGTACAAGCTCCAGTATGTCTCCAGCGATAGCAGATAGATGACCACAGTCGTGACCGTTGCCACGCGCAGATCCAGAGGCACGTGCACCTAAGTCGACACACACATTAGCATGTCAGACACAAACGTCATTGTCTGTTCGCCATTTTCTGTTCCAGTTGCAGTATAGTACAATTCATGATTCATAATTGCGAAGCATGACATCATATTGAAAAGATAACAGTTAACGTGTCATGACGCCATGCTCTCAGAAAGCATTTTGTCGAACCACATGGCATGGCAGCCGGACAAGCCGCGTGCTCCACATCTACGAGTCCGTGGTAGCCTTTAGAATGGAAAGTGGCCTTGCTCTTGGACTTGGCAGCATGCCATCATCATGTCCTGGCGATGTGTCTCAAGAGAGCACATTTTGATATCTAGTGCTGATGTCCGCAGGGCTGACAGGGAAATGGATGATCACCACTCGAGCAATTAGCATGTGATCCAAAGCATGTGCTGAGGCCTTACTTCTGCACTGGTGTTGAGAGGCTGGTCCGAATGCCGTTCATCAATGTAACCAAATAGCCCACGTACCTTGCTGACGTAGATAGATGCTGCTGCCAGTGCGCCCCATGCAGCCAGCATGGCGCCATGGAACACCGCATGGTAGGGCGGGCTCCACCCTCCAAAAAGCGTCACCATCAGGTGCATGGCATGAATGCCACCTACGAAGAACGTGCCTGTCATCCATCCAAGCTCTGAACCTGATATGCCGATGGGACCTTTGTCACGGGTGCCGTCCTTCCTATGTTGAGAGGCGCGTCTGCATCCAACCAACCAACCAACCATCTAACTTCATGACATATAGGAGCCTGGTGGGCCTCCCGCAGCCATCATGACGTAGGCACAGATGCCTTGCCCTGCCATCGCATGACTCCCTGCCCCTTACCCACCTTAATGACCAATTCTAAGGATTAAGATCCCTCATAGGCACACATGCACATATCCAACAAATCACACATGCCCCCTACGCAGCTATGGCTCCATGTTTATGCCCCACGAACTAAACCCACCTGAAAGGCCCCAAATTGATAATGCCGGTGACGATGATGGCAATGCCAATAACTGCTACTGCGCCAGTCTCCATGAAGCATGGATTGAGCGCGCGATTGCTGACCCAGACATCATCACCGCTGGCTGCACACCAGCCTTGGAACCCCATCATGGGAACCAAGAATCGCCAATCGCGCGAGTGCCGATGGCCCTAGTTACAGTGGCCCAGCGCAGCTAACTTTGTAGTGCGACCGGTGTTGGCGATCGCGATCAGTGCCAACGTTGTGTCGACCGTTGGGTCAACCTAAACCCTAATAGTCAACCAAAACGTTGTCACAGAGCGGACACGCACACAGGTTGCTTAAGTTGCGATGCATCAGGCGCTACGCACAAACGCAGCCGCTGGTGCTCGCCGAGTTTGGCACTGCTCAGCCACAGGAAGTCATTCCACCAAATCCATCACTAAAGCCTCAGCCACCACCCAATCAACAATGGCATCCCACGCAGCAGCGAAGACATGCTCATCGCTGGAGGTGGTGCGTGTGCCCTGCCTTTCAGATAACTACGCTTGGCTGGTGAGGGGTGTGAGCAGGGATTGCGATGGGTTGGGTTTGGTGCAGCATTGTAGTGCTGCGACTGCCTTGCTTCAATGCAACCACGCAGTCTGCTACCTGAGGGTTGGTGGGAACACCAGGGTGAATATCATACAGTGCAGGAAATCTGTTTTTTTCTAGTACCTCCCCTAATCATTGGGGCGTCCTTATTGCAATTGCTGTAACACCTGTTAATGGTGTCACCTCTCAATATTGCGGTGCGTTCCCAGTACAGCAGATTTGTTTACACGCCAGTTGACTTCACACCAGTTAGGCGTGAAGAGCTTCCAGATGATGCTCCAGCGATGTTCCACTCCGGAGGTCGATCAATAGCAGAAAGCGGCAGTGCACACACTGAATTTGTCTTCCTTTCTACGGCCTAATGTCGTTGTAACAACAACAAACTTCCTGGTGTGTCAGGAGGTCACCAGGAGCATTTGTTTTAGGATCGCATTCAAATGAAACGAGCGCTGCCATACCAGTGCACAATTTTCAGTCATTTGCAGCGATATTCTCAAAACAACGACCCAGAATTCCAATCACATATCGATCCAGTCTGTGTCATCTGGTTTTGCACCCTACGGTATCATAAGGCCATTGCCCAGGGTGACCACCGCACTGCTCTGGTGACGCAGGTTCGCGACACTGCCAGTCAGTTGACGGCGGTTGTGGACCCTTCTGAGTCAGCGCCCGTGGATGCAGCGCTCAAATCAAGGTGGGTCAGAGCTGCTAGCCAGGTCTGCGTGGAGCTTCCCAGTGTTGGCCGAGCGATGTCAGCATGATCATTCGGGCAAAGAATGCAGTCAGACGCACACATGCTACGTATGATAGGGAATTCATGGGAATGGGACACACAAGGCATGCTCGAAATCCTCCATTAATGTTTTGACTAACATCGCTATTGGTTGACAGCCTGATGAGCACAGCGGTTTTGCAAGTGTTGGATGTTGAGGTTGTACTTAAGAGGCGCAAGTAATGCTGTGAAGTCAGGGATCACAGTGGTGGCTTACTACATTCGTTTCCATGCTCAGGGGTTGGAAGCTCGACTACATTTGGAACACGCACCACCACATGGACCACGTGGGGGGGAACATGGAGCTCAAACGCGCGTACCCGGGGCTGCGCATCATTGGGCCCAGGGCGGACAGGGTGAGGGCCCAGGGCGGACAGGGTGAGGGGCAGGGGCGGACAGGGTGAGGGCCCAGGGCGGACAGGGTGACGGCCCAGGGCGGACAGGGTGAGGGCCCAGGGCGGACAGGGTGACGGCCCAGGGCGGACAGGGTGACGGCCCAGGGCGGACAGGGTGAGGGGCAGGGGCAGCACAGCGCAGGGTAGCGCAGCGTTTTCACCCCGCACATCCTGAATGGAACGCACAGGCATCAGCCAGCGCTAGTCAGATCGGCGAGCCTGCACTTGACGCCAGGGGTGCGCCATGCACTCGACGCTAGGAGTGCGTCATGCACTCGACGCTAGAAGTGCGCCATGCATTCGACGCTAGGAGTGCGCCATGCATTCGACGCTAGGAGTGCGCCATGCACTCGACGCTAGGAGTGCGCCATGCACTCGACGCTAGGAGTGCGCCATGCACTC
>QAXH01003165.1:19522-45286 GCA_004335635.1 Chloromonas sp. AAM2 | reverse complement strand
CCATGCATGCGTGTGCGCTAGACCCTCAGGTAAGCCATGCATGCGTGTGCGCTAGACCCTCAGGTAAGCCATGCATGCGTGTGCGCTAGACCCTCAGGTAAGCCATGCATGCGTGTGCGCTAGACCCTCGGGTAAGCCATGCATGCGTGTGCGCTAGACCCTCGTCATGCCTTTGCATGATCGCCTGATCTGGAGAGTCCGGCCTGTCAAGGGTTCAGGAGGTGTGTGTTCCGGTCTTGAGGTATTTTGCTGACGCAATTCTCTGCTTATGCAGGCCGTCTGACCCAGGGATTCGCGCCCAACTGGGCATGGCAGCCGATGTGCCAGACTGGGAGGTGTTGGGGGCAGTGCGCAAGGCCAAGGACAACTTCAGAGGATGAGAGAGCCGACGTGTTGAAAATCCATTGTGTGTTTTGCAGCAGCAGAAGACTTGATCTACAAGATTTGACTGCGCTCCCAGTGCTGGCTGATGCTGTGGCCTTGTTCCCAACCTCCAACCCCTTATGTAGACACAAGGGACTTCTGTTACATGGTGTTGAATGAACGCAGGTGGGTTGCAAACGTGCATCACGAATGCAGTTACATTGACAAATCAGTTGACGAATGGTATCACATTGACGCACGGTCGACCTGAGTTGCGAGTTGGCTGCATCCTATTGAGGCACGTGCGGCTCCTTGGAATAGGGCACTGTGTCTATTGCCCAGTATAAATATCTATTCAGGCATTATGCGTTGATTCTGTAGCGTCATTGGCAAGCGCCAATCATGGGACTGCTCAAGTACACTGTCACACAGAGGGTTACGCTATTCCGGGCGCCCTTCCATGATATTGATCTGATGATGCGCACAAGGCTTATCATCAGCAGTTGCCAATGAGGTGTCATTGCAGCCCGTTTTTCTTCTGCATGTAAGCATCGATTTCTTCTGGTGTCATGCCCTGCGAAGATGGAACAGCAATGAAAGCTTTTACTCATGGTCTTGGCCGTTGGAATGTTGAACTGCAGCGTGAGTTGAGCTGCCACTGTAAACTGAGGAGGCTTGCTTGTCGCGCGCGTCAGGTGCACGTTTCTGAGGACTGTGCATTCACAGGGTGTATAATGTCTTGAAGAAGCACACACAACAAGGACATGTAGAAGCTTGCGTGCTTGTGGTTGTCCAACTCCGTGGAAGCTGGTGATGTACTGCGTCCCTGTTGCAGCACTCCCAGCCAGAATACTGGAGCCATTTTACGAGGTGGACACAGCACCCTACACTGATGCCATAAGCACCCTTGTGACCGTTGTGACACTCAAAACTAAGAAGCTCAAACATGAGCTCGAACTAATGCCATCGACGCCTTGTGACCGTCCCCTTCACAACCATTGCAACCTTGACTCACATCAAACGGATCGTCATCTGTAAACACCGGCAGCTTCCACATGGCTTGTGCGGCGCTGCCGGCCTTTGACTCCCGGTACTTGGATGCAAGCGCTTGGATTTCAGCGGGACTGGCGCCCTCAAAGGGGTGTTCGTCCTCCTCTGATGCGAAGCTGCGCCCTGCCAAGAAGAGGGGCAGGGCCTCAAGCCGCTTGAGCTCAAGATCGGCTGCCTTCTGCTGCTTGACCTGCACGTGTGTGTGACAGGCGCATTACACGTAATCAGAGCGTCACGAGAGGCACACGAGGTGTGACCTGAATGTTGTGAAATGTGTGACGTGTATGGCTGGTGTCGGGAACGGATCAGTTGCCATCACTGCAGTCACTAGGTGGCATGAGCTCTAGGCAACAGTAATGCGCAGAACTCGAGAATAGCAACAAGAACAAGTAGAAGCTGTCTGCAGGGCTGGGTGGTTCTATATATATATATATGCGGTGAAGCCAGGTGTCAAACCCAAGACATCCTTGGAACTGCGCTCATTGCAGATGTGAGAAGTCCACGTCCCACAAAGCTGGTTTGTGCCCTTTGCTGCTCTGCAGCTGCCTTGCTCCACACTGCTCAAAATCAGATGGTGCTCATGTGGCGGCAGGTGTACAGATTCACTCACTGCTTCTGCTGCAGCTTTGCTCCCGTCCCAATCCACCCGTGTGTAAACGATGGCGGCTGCTCCTAATAACCCAGCTGTGTAGTAGACCTTCTCCCAGAATGACAACTTGGCAACAAAGGACTTCCGTTTGTGTTCTAGATACTCTGTGACACGCATGGCAAAGAGACGGATGAGGAACTGGCCATGCATGATTGTGTAGGCATGCCAGAAACATCTGAACAATATCAAAGCGTTTGTTTATTGGACGTTGTCGGGTAATTGCTTCATGGATGCATGAATAAGCCGCTTGTGCTGCATGAGCATGCTGAAGATGATTTCCAGTACATGGCAACCATGGCAGCTCATGGCGCATACCTGCAGTAGTCAGGTTGCCTTTCTGCTTCACTGTCTTGTACATCCAGCTGGCTATAGTCGCATGTGAAGCATCTGATGAAGATGAGGCGGCTTCAGCAGAGCTGACTTCCGCGCCTGTCGGTGCTGTTGCTGCCCCTGCTGCTGCTTGTGTTGGTGTTGACGTGGTCGCCCCATCCACCGCCGATCGTGATGATGCATGCAAGAACCTTGTACACAAGCATGCGCTAGCGCATAGCAGCCGAGGGTCTTGAACAAGCGTCAGTTGCCGCAGGGCCATCGGCAGCATCGCCATATCGACTCTAGATTCTCATGGAGTTGCTGAGTAGCACGAATGACACGGATGATTAACAAGCAACACTCGGCGCTACGGCGGTTTTGGGGTTACGGCACCCGGGTTTGCAGCAATGTTGCGCCTCCAGCCCCATTCAAACACCAGCCTGCACGCCAAAATGCTGCACAGACATCAGAGGGTTTTGCAGAGGGTTGGCAAGCAGGAGTCGTACGCCCCCGCGCAACCACTCGTGCTGCGCAAGGTTGAGGCTCAGCATTGCTCCAAATGCACACTGACAACACCTCAACACACGGCCCCACAATCACGCTCTGTGCATGTACGGACTGCTCCTGTTGAGCAAGTGCCCACAACCTCGCTCGGGCCCACTACCCCAAGTCCCTGGCCCGGAGTGGTGGAGGGTTATTGGCAATGGCGCGGCCACACAATCCGCTACCAGCGCAGTGCCAACAGCCAAGGACCACCAGTGGTCCTGGTGCACGGCTTGTGAGTTGTGTATGAGCAGCAGGGCGTGAGTCCATGTGTGGGACTGCTGGCACGTTGTGTGGGGCTGGGCGTTGGGAGGGAATCCATATGAAGAACTGGGGCATTGTGGATGAGATTCCTGCTGTTATTGTTGTAGGAGTATTGTGTTTAGATTGACAACAAGGCCAGTGAACTGGTAGTGACTGCAAGGCAGATGGCACGCATCGAACACGGGCCTTACAGGTTAATGTGCACTGTTGTTGCAGTGGTGGCAATGCTGACCATTGGCGCAAGTCGACAGGCGTTCTGGCGACAGATTACGGCCTAACAGCGTACAGCATTGACCTCCTAGGGTAAGGCAACGGCCTTGAATCCCATTTTCATGCTGATTTACCACTCTATGCGATTTGAACATGTCATGTAATGGTGTACTTGGACTGCAACTCCACATCTACTGCTTAGGACAGTGGCTCCAGCGGTGTGACAGCACGTGTGGTCTGTGTTACAGGTAGATGTGGCGGCGCATCCGAGCCATGTGAGGCGCATGTTTTGGCAGCTGCGCTGTGTAAAGGCATCTTGACTAGGCTCCGAAGGTTGAGTTGCAAAGAGCTGTGTGCTGCTTTGCAGGTACGGTTACAGCTCCAAGCCAGACCCGCGATCCTCGGTCACGAACAGCATCTACTGCTTTGAAACGTGGGGCCAGCAGGTGATCGCTCACCCATGCTGCAGCCACTCCACAATCGCCTCATTCAGACTGCTGATACGCTTCCTGTTTTATGTTACAAGCACAGGACCAGTCTGGTGCCCGGGACCAGGACACGTGTAAAGCACTTCAGTTAAATGTGAACTTTGCAACCTGTGAGCCAGACCGCTTACCCTCGTAGCCTAAGCCATCGCCATTCCACAACTCCGGTACCTTGTCCTCATCAGTGTCAGGCTACCTACCCGAATGTCTTGAGCTACCCATGCTGCCATGTTTACTAACGTGTGGGTTTGCCTCTGCGCCTGTGCAACGTCCTGTCCACTGGACGCTTGCAGCTAGCGGACTTCATTGAAGAGGTGAGTACAGCACTGGGCGGTGCTGATGACAGGTGCCGTCTTGGTCGCTTCTTCACCAGATTCCGCATGGGAATTTCAGGGCACCCCTGAGCAGCTATGCAGCTGCTCCTCGTGCCATGCGATTGAATGATTGCTAGCATGTCATGCATCAGCGGCGCTGTTGGCACTCTCAGACCTAGCCCGAGATGTCACCCCTGCCAGGTGGCCCGGATGAGGATCTGATCATGGTACCTCAGCTGCACCTGCTCAGGAAATGCTTTAAGAGCTTGTACATGTTGGCTTGGCGCACGTGCATGTTCCATACGTTGACTTGATGACGCCTGCTGTATGTTAGTGCTTGGTGGAATCTGGGTGCTGGTTGCAGCTGTTGACACATGCCTGTTCAGCTCTGCTCAGTGAGGGCAAGGGAGGAAGGATTTCCCTGGTCACCTACTGGTCACCTCGGAATCCTTGGCAACATTCACAAACACGCAGATCTCACATCATGTACTAGCCATGCAAGGCACAAGTTGTTTCACTTCACTGGTACACGTGCCTCACAGGTAGTGGGTGCCCCCAGCTTCCTCATATGCAACTCAGTCGGCGGTCTGACTGGGCTCCAGACATCCATAATAAGGTGGGCCTGGCAGATCAGCATGTTATCATTATATTATTTAGTACCTTCACTGTCTGTAACCTTTCATGGTAGCATCCAGTCTAAGGGTCGGTACAGTAGACCGATCGTGTCGCACAGACTGTGACACATACAAGAAGAAACTGAACGAATGCCAGAGCAGGGTTGGTGTCTGCGCTTTCCTGCTGGCTGCATCGTACTGTCTCTGGCACCTGAAGGTGCTGTGTGCAATGGTACTTTGCCATTGTTTGTCGCCCATGCAGGCCCGACCTTGTCCAAGGTGTACAACTGCTGGATATCAGCCTCAGGATGCTGCATGTCAAGCGCCAGCCGCCCTGGCAAAGGCCATTTGTGGCGGCCTTTCAGCGGTTACTGAGAGAAACGGACCTTGGACAGGCCTTCTTCGCTTCGGTAGCAACCGAAAGAGTGAGCTGAGTGGAGTAGCACCACTGTGCGGTCATAGAAATCAGTTGGGAAAAACGAAGGAAAGAAACTCCATGGCAGCACCCCCATGTCAACTGGTGCAGTTAAGAACGTCTTTTTAGATCCGTTTCTGCAGATCACTCAGTGACTGGTTTGGTTGCAGGCGACTCACTGATGCACATGCAATCCGTCGTTAAACAATTGCTGTCAGCACATGCCTGCTTCAGTCAATACAATACAGTCAATATAATACCTACAATACCTACAGTTGATGTATCACAAATTAACTGTTAACAGTGACATTACTGTTCTGCCGGGCACTTTGATGTACTTGGCTGCAGTGCCATTGCCTCACCTCTTATCACGATGACATGAATGGCATCAATAGTGTGGTTCCTTGCATGCACCACTCGCTGGGTCCAGACCCATGCACTGCGCTGCCTGGCTGCTGGGCAACAGTGACACTTGCACACGTCTGCCGCTTGTTTGTTGGCCTGCTGCGCACAGACTGTTAAGAACATCCTGCGCCAAGCATACGGCAACAAGGACGCAGTCACAGATGAGTTAGTGCAGTGCATTCTCAAGCCCGGGCTGCAGCCGGGCGCCGTCAGTGTGTTTCTGGACTTCATCAGCTACAGCGGGGGGCCGGTGAGTGAAATCAATCAGTGAATTGCCAAGATACAACGCCAATAGGGTCATATCCGAGCAGAGGGACACACACATGCGCCAAGCACGTACGCTAGCAAGCCATGCACAAGTTCTGGATGAATACCCTCGTGGCGTCCCCTGAGCAAGGCACAACAAGGAAGATTTAGTCAGAAGGTCGGAGGAAGAACCGAGAACGAGGCTACGATAAGCAGGAAAGCAGGACTAGCCATTCAACCAGGCTGATGAAAGCCAGTTCACAAAGCCATGAAGCGACCAAGCAGCCATAATGCACGAGGCCAGTGCAAGTCTTCATCGTACCATCTCTGTGACAGGGCCTTTGCCTTCCATGCACTGTTGGGTTTATAAGAGAGGCCAGTGTTCAGTGCAGTGTCAGAATGTACGCCTGCTTGTCGTGGTGTATGATATGACAAGTGCAGGGTTGTAGAATGGAAAACGCGTGCGGTCTGCCTCAGGTCATAGCACGTGCAACCCAGGTGTGTGTACACGCGCCTGCCCCGCCGCAGTTGCCTGAGGATCTGATCTCCGCCACGACGCGCCCCGTGAGCATTGTGTGGGGCGAGCGGGACCCCTGGGAGCCCGTGGAGTTGGGCAGGAAGTACTTCGCGCACCTGAAGGGGGTCAAGGAGTTCATTGCTCTGCCGGGTGAGATGCGGAGGTTAGAGCATTGTGCACCACCAACGTCATCGGGTCTTGATGGGGAGACAGGGATAGAAGTGCATCTTATTGGTGTGGATGTATGACGGCTTAGGCTGCACGTGGCTGCAGAGTTGTGCGATCTGCTGACCTCTCAGTTCGGGCGAGGTTAGCGAGGGAACAGTGTTTACAGTTGTCAGAATGTCTATGTACGCGGGCGTGTGAAGTTAACACAGGAAGAATGTCTCTAATTTGTGATCACGTGACGACTGGTGACTGGATGTTCAGTGTCATGAATTGTCCTGAGTTCAGATGTCTGCATTAGCGCCAAAAACGCCCATACTCTCCCATCAATACCAAGGCAGGTGCTGATGCGTGCTTTATTGTGTTGCCCGGTGCAGGTGTGGGCCACTGTCCCATGGATGAGGCACCCGAGCTCGTCAACCCGCTGATCCATAAGTTCTGCACCACAACCAAGGCATAGACCAGCGAGCACACAAAGTGAAGCAGCAAGTTATATGAAGTGTGGGGAGCATGCATGTGCCATCTGACGCTGTGTGCCGAAACATGCTGACAGAGAGAAAAAGAGAGCGAATCACCTGTTATCAACAAGAGTTGTGGATCCACCTGAGCATGAGTTGTGACCAGCAGCGCTGGCTCGACCATCCGGGACTATCAAACCCACAATACAAAACAAGAGACTGCTTTGAGCTGTTTTTGTGTGAACGCGAGAGATTTGTTAGATGCCTGACAGATCCCATAGGGTTCAGGCCCTGATGATAGGGTTCAGGCCTGTCCATCACACAATACGGAGGCAACAGCGTGCTTACACCCGTAGGTCGTCAACACCAGCATGTAAGCAAACGATAACAGCCATTGCCAGCCTTTAAGAAGCACATACAGCCTGGATGCTAGGAAAGCCTGCTAAGCTTGCTACCAGTGTGGCTAGGGTTTTCATAGCTGGACACTAGCATACTTGGTGCCCCCTGTTAGCATGCTAGAACATTCTGATGATGCATGTGCATGGCTGGTCACCTGGGGCTTGGTATCCCTGTTGTGAAGGCGGGCCAGGTGACTTGCATGACATAGGTGGGCCGGACCTGTTGTTGGGTGATGCCTTGAACTGTCAGGGAAGTCGATAGCCATGTGCACCCCACTGTATCAATCACTTTGCCTACAACTTGCAACGACTGTGGTAGGTCCTTTGGTAATACTGCCCACTGCAACTGCGCTGCTGGCTGGTTGGGATTGGGCTGATGATGCGGCTTGCTCCATCACTCTGATTGCCAGCAACAGACGGGCCTGAATGCTTAAGCTGCTGCAGCTGCCGAAGGCAATTGCACATTTCATATGCGTGAGACTCTGTTGCAACCACGCTCACCATAGGCAACAGCGAGGACCAACGACCCTGCTGACGATGCTGAGAGCTGCAGAGCTGGGTCCTGTGTTTTATTGAGGGCAGCACGTCACGGAAACGGCGCACCAGGCAGAGCAGCGAGTCGAACCACCCGCTCCCCAGGCGTCAGACACCCAGAGCAGCGAGGCAGGCAGGCGGGAAGCAAGGTGCAGGCAGGCAGGGAAACGCAGAACACACCACATGCAAGCCCGAGCCTTCCAGAGAGCACAGGAGCCCTCAGAGACGTCCTTTTCTTTCCCTGCAGCACCTACCCCCCACGCTCTGTCAGAGACCAGCCAGGGAGAATGAGCTCGTTATGGCGTCCCTTGATGGCCAGCCACACAAACACTATAGAGAGCCACTTGTGGCGACGAGACAGAGAGAGAAAGAGAGAGAGAGAGAGAGAGAGAGAGAGAGGGAGAGAGAGAGATGTGAACAAGCACAGAGAGCCAGAGAGCCTTTGTGTGAACGGTGTAACGTACGTTTTGGGTATATGTACCGTCTGAATGGCACTGATGGGGGACGCCTCACTAGCTCAGTGGTAGAGCGCACGGCTTTTAAAACTGAAAAGCACCCACCCAGCCTGCTGGTACCGTGTGGTCGTGGGTTCGATCCCCACGTGAGGCGCAGTTTTGATCCCTTCGGCCTCGCAGTCTTAGGGCGACAATTGTTGGTTGGCGGGACCCGGCGACAAGCAAGTGTTTAGTGTCGAGCGTGCCTCTTCGAAACGCACGCTAGTACACTGAAGGCAGAATCCTCAGTCTGAAGCGGTGTGGAGGCGTGCTTGCAGCTGCATGCCTGGCCGTGTACATGGTGTGAAGGTGCCTGGCTGCACAGCATAACAGGGAGTGCACAGACCATCCCAACGCAAGAGCGCCTGACACTCCGCTCTGCAACGTATAATCATGGCCTGCTGAGCAGCAGATGTGCGTGTGCCCGTCTCCAAGCTGACAGAAACCCAAACTCGTCTCACCGCACCCAACGTTCCATTTACATTCGTTGTCTTTACCAGTGCCACAAACCCTTTACACATCAACTCCGCGGTTCATTCAGGTCACGGGTTCATTTAGGTCCTCTTGTGTTGGGTCTGAACATTGAGATGTTGCCGCCTCCAGCCAGGGGTGTTGCAGACAAGCTGGTGGGCCTACTAGAGGACCTGCACAGTGGGTGTAGGGCTCAGGTAGTTGCAAATGGCCACATCTCTGGCTATTTCTCCTTGTCCAGCGGGGTACGGCAGGGCTGCCCTGTGCCACCAGTTGTGTTCAATGTGTTCATGGATTTCTTAGCTCGCAGGGGTGTGGACTTACCGCATTGATGGACAACTGGTCTCAGCACCCTCTGGGCAGGACGCACACATGGCCATTCTCATGTTGATGTATGCCGATGACCTTGTGCTTATGGCAGGCAGTGATGCAGGACTGGAAATAGCACTCAGGTTCTGGAGCAGACAGCAGAGGAGCTCAACCACACCAAGACACGAGCCGTGGTGTTTGGAAATAGTGGCCAGGAACACACACACAGGCCATCTAGTTGCAGACAGGGCAATTCCAGCATGTCAATGGGTTTCGCTATCTGGGCAGCATCAGGACACAGAGCTCAGCACATGCATACAGCAGGCAGTTGTCGCCTTCCATGACCTTCAAGGCAAGGTGTTCAGTGAAAGGGGTGCCAGCATAACCAGCGAGATGCGCATTTACAAGGTTATTGTTGTGCCCATCCTGATCTATGGCGATGCTGAGTCATGTACACCAACTACAGCTCAGCAGCACCAGTTGGATGTGTTCAACAACAGCTGCTTGCGACGCTTTCTGCATGAACGCCCTGCGCCCAGAGGTCATCAGCAATGCTGACCTCCATGTCAAAACTCATCAACCAACCATTATTGCCCTGCTCGCAAACCGCAGGCTCAGGTGGCTAGGCCACATGGGACGCATGTCTGACACTTCACGCTTGCTTTTCGCAACTGTTACAGCCCGAGAGGGCCCTCAGGCTGCAGCGATGAGAGGCAGAACTGCCCCGCTTTCAACTTGGAACCGTTCTGCTGATGACATTCGTACTTTGCACCCTGCTACCAGAGATTTCTTGGCTTGATGATTGTCAGGCGCGTAATTCTTGGAGAGATATTGTGGCTAGCTGCAGCCACGTGGGTTGAACCACTGTCTGATCATAGCAATCAGCTGGGAAAAACGAAGGTGTGCCACACCACCGTGGTGTGACCTTAAATATGATACATGGCACACCCTGTATGCCCTGCAACTGCATGTCATCCACCTGCACCATTTTGGTACTCCTCAATCAGCTATGTGAAACACAATCTGCTGCCATTAAGTACCTGGCCGCTCAAAGGCCAACTTACAAATGTTCATCACATTGTAAGACTGCTTACCACCACCACGACTCTTGCAAGGAACGTGCTGTCCAATTCCCCGCATGTGGCGGGGAGTAGCTCTACTTGCTGTTACTCGCACGCCATGTCGCTCAATTGCATCAATCACAAAAGGGGAGGGATTCCAACCCGTCCAACCTACAAGTGAAGGGGATTACGACACACCTGGATAGTACTGGTGGTAGTCACCACTCGAGGTGCTATCCTGACCACAAACCTCGTTAGACCCAAAAAGGGGCCTCTAAACTCATGGTCACTGTGTGACGATCCGAATAAAACTAGAAGTGCAATCGCAAAGCTGCCTGCTTGCTCTCATTGGCAGGATAAAGAAGCCTTTCAACTCTTGGTTAAGTACGGCACTGCAAACATGGTGCAGCCTCTGCTAACACAGTGCCAGAAACATTGTCATTGTCCACGGCAGCAGTTGAGCATCAAATACAACGCCCCGCTATCACAAGAGGGGAGGGATTTGGTGGGAAACACGAGCCCCGCTATCACATTGCTGGAAATGCATGCTGTCACCGCCACATGCCAGCCTTCCAAATCACACGTATGCCAGCATTCCAGTCACGTTTCAAAACTACGCAGCTGCATTTGGCATGCTAGCATCTCACGCCACAGCAAACCAGCCACCGGATACCATCATGCAGTTCTGGACCACTCTTTTGAATCAACCGCGCATGTACATGTAGCATGTATAAGCACAGCTCCGCAAATCAATCAGCATATAACAAAATGTTGCTTGCACATTTCATGAAATCTGAAGGTTGTTCCCTGCTCGAGTGTGACGGCAGGCCAGGTGGGCAAGCTGGCGATCAAAACGCCTTGCCCTTCCCTTGCCTTGCCTGCCCATCCTTTTAGTAAGGTACCCCTGCACTAGGCAGTGTGTGCCGTTGCATAGCAACCAGAGAACGCCAGCCAGTGCGGGATACCCAACGATGGATCAAGTTGTCAAGTCAGACTGGTAGTTGAATCTCGACTGAAAAATCTAACAGATCAGAATGTCACCGCCCACGTTGGACGAATGGGGCATCAGTATGGCCACACCAGCACGGCTGCATGTCAAGAGCCAGAGCGCTGATGAGTGAACATGCGGCTCGGCCAAGAGCACCAACATCTCATCATGCTTGTCTCATCGTGCTCAAAACCAAGCTCTTAATTGGATATGCGATTGGATCTGCAAGCACAACCGTCTAATGAAAAGGGCAGCAGGCACTTGAGTAGGCAGGTCGGGCCATGCTCATATCCCAAGCAAACCAGGAAAGCAAGCCGGGCAAAAATAGGTGTGCAGCCGTGGCACCAAAGTAGACCTGCCATGAGCTCTTTGGAACAGAGCAGCAGAAAAATCTTAACGTTGGTGCAAGGTAGCCGGATGCAGCTCACAAAGGCGCGTTGGCCAGCACTGGCCAATGCAAATGCAAGTAGCTACTGAATAAGCAAAACGACAAATCACACACACCTAAACGGCTCGCGCAGACCTGCTTCAACCTGCTTGAACGCGCCCATGCTGCAAACTGCCTGAACCTGACTACACTTGTCAAAACGCGCCCACGCAAAGGCAGGCAACTGCAGTTGCAGGGCTGCAGGCTTCAGCGCGGCTTTGCCAGGAGCTCCAGCACCGCAGCCGTGCCCCCCTCGCACACCGTGGTGCTCACGTGCAGGGCGGGCATCCAGTTCACGTGCCACCCCTCCACACAGTCGCTGAACAGCTGACTGGCTGCCTCCTCCGGCACCTGCAGGGCAAGGTGTGCAACCATGGGAGTGAGGCTGCTGCCCTGCCAGGGCTGAGCCACACTGGGCATAAAGAACTGGACACAACAACTGGTGTCTTGCCAGGGCGGAGCCGGGCTATGTGTAGGCAACCCCCGACAGAACATGGCAGCGGCTGGGTGCTGATAGGCGTTGAACAACGGGTGGGTGCATGCTCCGGGTTGGGTGTGCTGGGTGGATGCCTGTCTATGTCAGACAGTCACCCTGGTGTATTGGTGGCTAAGAGACTGAGGCTGGTTTAGTAGCTGGCCAACAGCCACCAAACTGGAAGGCAAGCAGTCGCCTTCCAACATAAAGCCAGCGATTGCGACAATATCAGATGGCCCAGTACCAACAATGTTCACCTTTCAGGTGCAGCGAGCAGTTCCATGGCATGCCATCTCACCTGATGCATGTCGTACCATGCCCTGAGCTGCACCACGTGCTCTGGACCCACGCTGTAACTGGCCAGCACGCTGCTGATTGCAAGCTGCAGCCGCTTATTCACCCCTGGCCGCGCAAACACATCCGCCTGAACACACACGCGGGAAGGAGCCGGGACCAGTGATAAGTGCGCAGCTGCAAAGGTATGATAGCTTCTCACCCTGTCAGGAACCAAGCAGCAAGAGTACTTAACACAGCTGTATTGCAAAGTTGACTCGTGGTGGACGAAGTTAACTTTGGGTAGATGATGGTGGCTACTTACCGGCAGATGATAAAGCGACTTGAGCACGCCAAACTGCCTGCAGAAGACGGTTGTGACCATCACATTGTGCGAGCCCTTGCTGCTGGCACAACCAGCAGACTCTGTGTGCTGATAGGTACGACGATTGTGGTGTTGTTGGTGGTGATGGAACGGGTGCTCTGGACTGAGCACTACACTTTCATGGTCCAAGCTGCTGCAGACGCTTGCATGGCAGCTGTCAGGAGTCAGAGTACGTTGGTGAGGCCCACGTAGGCTCAACAGATTCATCTGAATCACGTGACGTGCTAAACCGCCGGCCGATGCTTTTGTTGTCTGGCTCTTTGATCGCAGGGCGGTGATTGTTTGCTGGGATGGCGCGGTATGGCTGTTGGAGCGTAGGGGTTGCAGACCACGTGCTTCCACTGCTTCCAGAGCCGATGAGGTGATTTGCGGTTGCAGCAGCATGTTCTGTGCAGCTGCATTGGCATGTGTCACATGGGATAGCAGGGAACGGCGTGTTTGTGCAGCAGATATAGGGCTGCAAGGAAACCCAGCCTCCCCCGCCGAGCGGGTGCCAGACGGAGCCTCAGATTGGGTGCCAAGGAAACCCTTGAAAGCGGCTTGTAACGGCTTGTCACGTGGGCTCTCAACAGACTGCACGTGCCCTTGGTTGCCCAGGGGAGACAGCACGTGTGCTTGAGCATCAAGCGCATGCGTGGCACCATTCGCCGCCCGTTCCGTCTGGGCAGGGCTGGCGGGGGAGCATGGGCACACAGCTTGCACCATTTCCCCTGACCCTACCGATGTCAGTGGCGAATCTGGCAGCAATGCAGCGCATTTCGAGGCCTGCATGAGTGTTGTACTTGTAAGGGACGTTGCCTGGCCCAATGCGTCTGGCGCCACCACCCCCATGGCCACAGGGCCGGATAGCGTGGGCATGGAGAGCGAGGGGCCTGAGGGCGACACGGGAAAACTCAAGGGTTCCACCTCTTCTTCTTCGTCTTCTGATTCCAGCACGGCTGGGTTTGACACCTGGGTTTGTGTGAGGTTTGTGGTGCTGGTGCTGCTGTGGCTGTCGGAGCCCGGGCCCTGGGCCTCTAGCCAGGCACAGTCCAACACCATGGGCTGAATCTCAACCAGGCACCTGCACAAGCCATGTGAGCGCACGCGTGCCATGTGAAGGCACATGCCCCTTGTACGCATGTACCATGCAGCACACCCGAGTTGTGAAAGCAAAAACACACTAATCTTGACAACAAGACGCAACTGATGAAGAAATGAGAGCATTGTAACGTGCGCATACTTACAGAGCGAATGGTGTGAGCGAATGACACGCTGCTGTCACAGTAGCACACGCCGTGAGGTGGCTGCAAGCCGGTCAGCCCTGCCCTGCTACACCCTGCACCCAATTCTTCCCTTGCCTCTCACCCCCTGGGTAGGCCTGGCACCGACACATACACGACGTTGCTCCGCACACAGCTGCGCACGGCAGGAGGTCTTAAGTACGGGTCGAGGGTGTCGTCCTCGTGCACCATACCGTCATCACCTACACACACAGACACATGCACATACATCCAGCACACAGTGTGGCTGGTGCTTGAAGCCAGGCCTGATTTACGTGCTGTTTTGCATTGCTGTAAAACTTACCCATGCCACAGCACACCAACAGCACAATCACTTCGCAAAAATGCACTGAGTGTCTTCCGCATCACTGATCCAAACTGACTGGCACGTGTGTATACCTCCCAGCACTCACTAAAGCGTCTGCAGGGTTGCTACTGCGTTTTCACAAACCGCGGGCTTTCCCCACATAAGCAACAAGCATGCCATGTAGCAGCAGCCGCAAGCCGTCTCGCTTCTCACCGTTCTCATCGTCATCGTCATCATCATCATCGCTCAGCTCCAGACCATCGGGTCCGACCTGCCGCCTGCGCCCCTGCAACAGAGAGACGGTGAGCAGGCGTCGTCAGGCAAACAGCCGGGGCGACGGTTCAGAAGCTGCACGTATGCAATCAGGCAGTTTTCCACAGCAAGCACATACAGACAGGCAGACAGACAAACGAGCAGCACGTGTTTGCCACTCACTGTTGTGGGGGAGGTAGGCAGTCCGTCATTCAGCACACCATTGACAGTCTGTCGCACTTGCTCCTGCACGCAGTCAAGCGCAACAAATATTTGTGTGTGAATAGGTCCATGTGCAGCAGTAGCATCCACCATGCCTGGAACAAAACAGCCACCCAGTCAGCAGAGCTACCCAGGCAATCAACCCGCCACCTGTGGGAATAAGCAAAAGCCATCAGCCCCTCACGAATATCATCGGGCACTCTGTAACTGCTGCCTCAGCTATGTTCGTTCATAGCAAATTCTCCTGACAGTGGAATGATCGTGATGTGGTGCAAGGGAGGCTCACCAGTCCGGCAGGCCCGATGGACGCGCAGTAGTAGACCGTGAGTGCCAGCCCAGCCCTGAGCGCGCACGTGCGCATGGCCACAGAAACGGACTGCACGTGCCGCAGCGCGCACAGTGCCTGCGCTGCCGCGTCGCCCGCCAGGACAGTCATGCTGCTGGGCTGAAGGGGGATGGCGCCTGCACCGTAGATAAGGCCCTCGTAGGCGGTGGCCTGCAAACAACATGAACACGAAGCTGAAGATTTTATGCTCATCAAGCCTGCCAACCACAGAGCTCAACCAAGATGATTTGATTCCAACATGAGACTGAAGCGACATCAAGATCCTTTCTGCTGTGGTATGAGTGGCGTTCAGTAAAAGTCAAGCCAGTGACAAATGGAAAAGGTTTGATGCTGTTTCTGCACGTGTTTGGCATTCAGCATAATTTGATAACAACAATCAGAAACGTTTCCTTGGGAGGAAGAATTGTGACAATCACAAGCAGTTGGCATTTCCGGATCTCAGGTCAGTTCTTACCTGGCTGTAAGGGCCTATGCATGAAGGCGCCCAGGATGAGATGCTCTGCACGTGCAGTACTCTTTTCTCGCAATGAGAAACCACAGAACCGTTTCCATTTTCCGCAAATTGCTGTGGTAGTTCACAAACGAGTGAGGCTGTCCTGGCCATGTTGCAGCTGCTGATCTGAGGGCTGACGTGGCTGCTGAAGCTCGAGCCCGGGGACGCCTGGCTGTGGGAGTGGCTGCTGGTGGTGGTTAAAGGGGGTGTGAAGGCGTTTCTTGCCACCAGAAGATCCAGCATAACCGGTACACCAGCCGGCAGAGGCAGCTGCATGGAAATGGAGGTGGGTATTATAGTTTTAGCTTAGGGAGCAGGGGTGACAGCATAGTGTAGACTTGGTTTCTAAGCGGGGGCCGTACATCTGGGGATGCTTGCATTGTTGTGTTTAGACCATGTATCTGGTATTCTAATGATGTGACAGCAAACACGTCAGGAACACAATCTGGCAGGACAGTCAAGGCATGGGCAGCATGGATCGGCATGTTGAGATGTCCACTGACAGTGATCGCGCATGCCGCACTTCAGGCCCAAACCTGACTCAAACCTTGACGCATGCATGTATGTACAGCTCCAAGGACAGTTCCTTGCATCTGACCTCACGCCCCACTGAAACCACGATTAAATTCCAACCGCCGCTTTACCTGCACACATGTGCGCGACGGCGGGTCTGTTGCCGGAAACGTCCTGCAGTACATGTTGTTAGCGGCTGCAAAGTGTCCCATGTTGGCCAGCAGCAGGTGCACGTACAGCGCATGGCCAAGCTGAAGGCCCGCCTCCCTCAGACGCTGCTGGATAGCCTGCGCATAGAGCAGTTTAAAGAAGCAGAAGTGCGCAGGGTGACTTGGGTGTGATATTGGGTGTGCTGCGTGGCAACCAGCGGTGCTGCCCCAACTGGAGGCCGTGGAATGCAATCACAACGACCGGCCACACTGACTCGTTTACACGTAATTGACAGGCTGACAGGAGCTATCTGCAGCCTTGCGCCATTCTTTCCCAGGTCACTCCACGGTTTGAGCTTTTCCGCCATCTAGGCCACTGAGAGCGCTCGCACACTCTCACTCTCGTCTCACTCACAGTGAGTATGTCCATGAGTGCCACAAGCGTGTCGTTTTCGGTGATGTCGCTGGACAGGGCCTGCTGCTGGCTGTTCAGGACAGCCCAGCAAGTGATCTGCAGCAGCACGGCAGCACAGCAACACAGCACACAGGAAACCAATGAGGCATGTCCTATGCGATGCGCGTAAATGCAAGCCCCACAACGAGCCAGTTAACATCAACAATCGCTGACTGCACCATTCATTGAACAGATAGAAACAATCTGTCCCCTTGTCCCTGCAATGTTTGCAATGTTTGCATGCCAACATGTTCACGACAGTTAAAATATGGCATCACAGAGTACTAGTGGCACAAGTGTAGGTTGTACATTTCACACACACCCCATGTATCTTGTGCGCCTATCAGCAGCCCAAGTCGTTTCCCTGACCTGCATGTAGTCTGCCTGCTGCCTAAGGCGATCAGCAGCCCAAGTCGTTTCCCTGACCTGCATGTAGTCTGCCTGCTGCCTAAGGCGCACGTGCACGCTGCACTGCCCGGGACGACGTTCCACCGAGGTCCGGCTCACATCCCTGTGGTGGCTGGCGCACGGCTGGTAGTCATCGGGCACCACATGCACCTGGGCAAGCGGTAGCGGCCAGCCAAGTTGCTCTTGTCGATGCAGTCAGGAGAGTCAGCCTGTACCATGGTTTTGGCTGTTGTTGTTTGATGCAGTGTGAACAACGCCGGATAACATTGAACAACAAGACACACTTCATTAAGAAGCACAGCTTGTGCAGCTGCAAAGGCCTTGCATGAGCAGATGAGCGACCCTCATGCACCACCAAAGCTGAGATTAACTGAGTGCATTGTGGGTAGGCGGTTTGTTTGCACAGCAAAGGCGGTTTGCACGAAAGACAGCCATGGAGTCCCAGTGGCTCACCGCGGGCAGGGCGGCCTGCGGGTGTGCCCGTGACCAGCTGGTCATCTTGCTCAGCTTGGGACTGCCCAGCAGCATGGCCGCAGAGGGACTTGTCCCGTTTGTGCCCATATCCAAGCTGTTGGAGTTGCTGATCCTGCGCATGTCCGGGCCGGAGCTACCAAGGGTCTCTGTGTGTTGGGCTATCTTGGGCTCGGTGTGAAATGCAGTGGGGCGGAGGTACGCTACGGGAGCCATGCTATCAGCGGACTCCACGATGACCTGCGCAAGCAGCAGGCAGCATTGTTTGACAACTGATTGTGAACTGCAACATCGCCTTTGCTAGTCAGCTTCAGGGTGCAAGGCTGAACACAAAGTAAGACAAAGAATCGTGACAAACACCACGCAACAAACATGCGTCCTACCAAGCAAAGGCCAACCAAATGACCTGTACACCTCGGTACGGCAGCATGTGTGACCGCTTTCTCAGACCCTTCCCGCTGTCCTGTGACCATCCATTGCACAGGCTTTTGTATGTCCCATGCCTCTGTCCCACCATGCATGTGACACACTGCACAGCCTTCCAAAAGTTGCGAAAACTAAATGCCATCTTGTGGCGAGTTGAATACTGGACCAAAGAGCGGGTGCATCTGTGCCTCCTGGCCATCCTGGCTGCCACCTTTCCCGTGTTCCCACCCTCTCCCGTGTTCCCACCCTCTCCCGTGTTCCCACCCTCTCCCGTGTTCCCACCCTCTCCCGTGGCTCCATCCTTGCTGCCTGCCTGCCATCCTTCACGCCTTCCAAGCTTCCCTCGTGTCTTCGCCGGCTCTGCTCCTTGCACTTCCCAAACGTTTACCCCTCCCTCCTCCTTCGCTCGTGCCCTGCCCCGATCTGCCTCCCTCTCATGCCGTACTCTACCACCCACCTCACTGGCATCCATCACAATCCTCGCGTGTGTGAACAGCGGCGAGTCCAGCGTGAGGCTCTCGTACTCGCCTCCCTCGCCGCACACGTGCGACCCGTACTGCGCGTTCAGACGCAGCAGGTGCGGCTCAAGCTGGGCGATGCTCTTGCCCAGGTGCCGGTCGGGGCGCAGGCCAAGGCCCGCCACCTTGACCAACACCGCATGCAGCTCGGACTCGATCATCGACCTGAGGAGGGGTGCAATGACAACAATAGTTTGGTTCTCTGACGCAAACCCAGCTGAGCGGTCCTCGTGCAAAAGGCCTTGTATATCCAGAATAGCTATCATATGGCGCTACAGAAACCATCCCTTGCCCTGGGTGGCAGGTCCTGCTTACGCTTGTGCTTATGCTAATGCACTCAAGTACTAAAGTACAACACTGATGGCTGAGTGTAAGAGCACCTCACTCTCAACCAGAGCGTGCATACCTGCTGTCTCTCTCATCCACACCCCTTCGCCATTACCTGAGCAGCTGCCTCTGCGGTTGGTGCCACATGTACGCCAGCGACACGAGGTTGAGGCGTGCACACACGTGCTCAACACGCAACCGCTGGTAGTCCGAGGCGATGGCGCCGCTGGTGACGGCCCCCACGCCTGGGATGCAGTCCTTGACGTACGACAGCAGCACGAACAGATCCTCAACCTCATCTCCCTCTGTGGGGGTGTACTGCATGTCCTGCGGGTGGGGGGAATGGGAGTGGAGGAGGGAGAAGGGAAAGAGTGTGGGGATGAGTGAGAATGTGAGGGTGGGGAGAGTGTGTGTGTGAACGTACGAGAGCGTGCGCTGCTGTCCCGTTCATATGCAAACTCATGTGCGGTTGTGACATGTTGAGCTGATGGCGAAACGAAGCTGAGCAGTGTTGGGTTGCATCAGTCATTGCTGTCCCGAAGCAGCAATTCAAGAGCCACGTTTGGCCTGCCGCAGAGATGAAATGAATCAAGCGCATGAACCAAGAGCTGGCGCTGCCCTTGTGCATCATTATGCCCAGCAATTGTAAGCAGATAAAGGCAGACTCAATGCTGCCCTGTACATCTGGAAATTGATCACCATCTGAAGAGTTGAGCAGGTAAAACTATCTGGCCAGGTGGCCATCTATCTCATGCATGTTGAGCGGCCGCTGGTGGATTGAAACTGTTTCATGCTGCACTGGCACAATCTGTAGTAAGCTGGGCGTAATCTGGCACAAGTACAGAGCAGTCTAGGCAGCTGCAATACCTGGATGCTCCCATGCTGGTGACGGCACATTGCTGTTGCTGTTGCTCAGAGTACGCTTAGAGCTGAGCGCATCCTGGATGTGCTTCAGCTTTCCAGAACACCTCTCAATTCGACATGTGATCGTGACCATCTGCGGTTTGACACTCCTTTGGCATATGCTGGAACCCCACCTGCTTTGAGCTGCTGCCTTGGATGTGCTTGCGGTACAGCGGTAGGCCCATGCACGTAGCATACTGCTCCACCAGTTGATGCCCCACCTGCTTGCATGCACGTTGCGCAAAGGTACGTACGATGATGGCATTTTCACATGAGAATAGGAATGCCCTTACATGGGTGTTGCATGCAGGTCCAGCGCCAGCATGGGAACTGTGCACCGATGCATGCTGCCAGATGCAGCTCTCATCATACGGGGGTCATCTACCGTTTGATACATGTAGCTGTTGAGCTCGTCTGGTTGGTCTCGTTTCGGCAATAAGTTTGCCAGCGCAACAATCTCATGTCCGTGCTGTTGCGCCAGGAACATCGCATGACAGGAGTCCTTCCCTCCACTGATGAGTGCCACCACCTTCATCCTGGCTTGCAGCTCGTCGTCGGGGGGTCTGATTAGTGAGAGCGCATCAGATTAGGGCTTGTGATTGTCTCCACACCATTTCGGATCAGCATTCACGGCTTTTTGCAGAGACATGTCTTCAACAAATGCAGGCGATAACCGGGTGTCAAAGACCTTTGGGTTTTATGTCGTTGCCACATGCAAAACTGTCAAACAGACGGCCAGCGAGGAAACCATCGTAACTCTAGCCTCGTGTGTTGTATCATGTTATCCACTGTAACAATTTGTTGTTCCTACCGAGATTGTTGCTACCGACGGTGTCGCATCACAATGGCAGGCGAGGCGCATGGGCAGACAGCCTTAAGCAGGCAGGTGTTTGACAGCTTATCGATCGCCAATTCATCGCCAGATCGCCAGATCGCCAAAGATACTTCTATCCTCGCCATTCTTTCGGCCAGATATTAGGACTCAAAAATTACCAGTCCGCAATGCTAGGGTCCAGTAACCACGGGCCCAATAGAAGAAGTATTGCCGGACGATTTCAAATGCATTATGCAAATGATGGTTGCTGCCCTCGCCGTTTCGCATCGCTACTTGGCGCCCACGCAAGAACCCTGAGCAGCTCGTGCTTCCGCTGTCATTGTGTACGTGTTGTGCATTGCCCCGAATTCAAGCTGGTCTGTTTCCAAACGCTGGCAGCTCGTGCGTTGTTGACTATTAATTAGACTCAATGAATGCAGGTTCAGTTTTGAGAATATCATCTTGCACAGTCTTACACGGGCTAGCGCACCACAGGCAGTCATAAAGCCAATGAAAAGTGGGTCAGGATGAGACCATGGGAGATGCCCCTGACACCATGGAACTGACATTGGACGGCAGCCAACTGTTGGACACTTGGAACGATTAGTAGAACAATATAGTGATAGTGGACTTGAGAGGCAAAAGGCCAGTTAGAAATACACAAGGGCAGCAGTACGGAAAGAGCATACTCTTTGCACATGCAGCCTTTGCCTCGAGCCTCAGAGAGATTGTAGCACAGGAGCATCAGGGAGCACGGGAGCATCAGGGAGCACAGGAGCATCAGAGTGACCAATCCAGCACACACAGTCAGTCTGGGCCAGAGTGCTTTGGACGGCAGCCAACTGTGAACGTAGTAGAACAATATAGTGGTAGTGGACGCAGAGTTGGTGCAAGTCGCGCCAAGTGGTATTCAAGAGTCACGCTATTTTTGCGTAAGGTGGCCGAATTCATGTAAAACCAGGCCCTGAGTAAAACGACGGTTGACTCGGCCAACCACAATCATGTGCCACAATCGGCAGATCGGTCGCACTCACTACTAAGTGCTCGCACTCACTGGGCCACTGACTAACAGTAGCTTTCCGCTTGCATGCGAGTTGTGTGACTGGCACGCTCTGCTTGGTTGCTGTCAAGGTGGCTGGGCGTGGCTGCCGTGTCTAGGTTCGCCTTTGTAGATCATGGCAGGCATGCAAGGCGGGCCCGAAACTGGACCTCTACCTTGCCAGGACCTCGGTTTTGCGTTGCACCATGCTCTATCAGGTCTCCAATGCGAAGACCAATCAGGGCATGGCGCGAACAGGTGGGTGCATTCATCCTGAGCCCTACATGACATGCCCGAGATTGCCCTACAGGAGGAATGAAGCGGGCACTGGGTGCTAGACTATCCAAGTCTCAAACAGCAAGTCAGGCGAATTTGACTTCGTCGTGAGCCTTGGGAATGCATGCTTACCTGCATCAGCCCTCGCAAGCTTTCCCTGGCTTCGCGGGGAAGGAGAAGCGCAAAGACTGTTTGTGTCAGGTCTGGCGCTGCGTCACACCTGCCTTTGACCGATGTGATTTCAGCTATGAGACATGGACTCTCCAGGATCCAGTGCATGCTTCGCCGCCATGTAGAAAAGCAGTTTCACACGCCTTGGAGCACATCACACTATTCCGCTCATACAACTCTTGCTACGCTCTCAATTCACATCCCTCTCCCTCTCAGTCAACTGTTTCAGTTCTGCTCTTTTCAACTGCTTCAATTGCCCCATGTGATCCACAGGTTGATCAATGAGCTTCAGTCCATGTGCATCGCGCACTGCCCAGGGGCGACCAGCATCCCCGGATTGCCAACCGGCCACTTGGGCGGCACCTTTGCGCCTCAACAACGGCATCCCCAACCACAGCAGCAACAGCAGCAGGAGCAGCAGCAACATCAACATCCACAGCAGCGGTACCAGCAGCACCCCTACCAGCCGCAACACCCAGGCCTTCATCCGCCTTTTGCGCCAGCTGCGGCTGAAAGAGGTGTGAATCAGATTGATGTTTATGCTGCCAGCCTGCACCAGTGATGCAGCCCTGCTGTCCATGCTGCTGGTGCTGCCACCCTGTTCTAGGAGTTGCGGTCCTCTGTTGCTACTGCCGGGGTTGTGCGCTTTGAATCGTGTCTCGATTTCAGTTGCATTGTGCACCCGCCGCACCGGGGATGCCAATCACACCTCATCTGCGTCAAACGTAGTATGCCTTAACCTTGGGCTGCACTAGGCCATAGACCTTGGGGCCGTTCCCAAACCGCCTTTCCATTTGCCTGTGCAGGCGTGCAGAGTGAAGGGGTGGCGTCTCTCGCGTCTCTAGAAGCCATGCTTGCTCACTTCAGCATGGGCAGGGGCCAGGCACCCATAACCAGCAATACACATCACCAACAGGTGCGACCAAGGACTGGAAGTGCATTACGTATACTTTTGCGAGCAGCCGAGTCGACCATGAGCCCCAGCACCGAGCAGCCAGCTGCGGCCTGGTTGGCTCGCGGCAGCAAGAGGACAAGGTCACCGTTGTTTGCGCAGGTTGTCAAGTGGGGCGGTATTTGGGCAGAGTTGACTGGGGCCGCGGTGTGCTCGAGGCAACACACACGTCCTCAAATGTGCTTGGTATAAAAGAAAGCTGAACATTTGTACAGCTGCGCTACTCAGGCACAACTATGTCCGATGCAGGGCAGCTCGTTTGTCAACGTAGGTAATCGTGCAGCTGCAGCACATAGACTGAGACGTGTTTGGTGGAGACTGTACATTTGTCAGTTTATACATTTCCAAGATCGACAACAGCAAGCACAAGTACAGTGCCTCCTCTTCGTGCATGCAGGGCTGCCAACCTCCTGCTCCTCCCACGGGCTGTCCAGCAGGGCTAGCGGATGATCTGGATCGCCTGTCCCTGGCACACCACCAACTGACAGCAGAGGCCCTTAGAGAACACGATCATCTAAAACAACCTATCCTCACGGTGAGTTGAGGGCCAGCTTAGGCAGCTGACAAGTGCAGCAGGCTTGACTGTACACATCTGAGACTGATGGCGCTGCTCATCTTCATTATGCCTCCTCCACATGGCAGACCTTTCCAAGGATTTGAACAGCTGACAAGTGTGTTCCACCTCGTGCGCTGCGCAGGAGACCGGGCGAGAGGGGTTGATAGCGCATGGCGCACTGGCCGATGGGTCTCACTACGTGTGTGGCGTGTGCGGGGGCGTGGTGCCGCGCGCTCGCACACTGCAGCACCAACAGTTCTGGTGCCAGCCAGAGGGGACCATGTCACCCTAGGCAGACAGGCTGGCAGGCAGGCACTGTGCGCTTCAACCTCACAACCACCCTTATCAGGGCACATACGATACGTGCCGCCTGCTGCCAAGACAAATCGCAGTGTTGGCAAGGAAGGGCCGGGCAGGCAGGGGCCCAGTATGAGTTCACCACAGCCACTGACTGTGACTGCTCTGATCCGACTGTAGTAAACAGGTAGGGTGTCCTTACTAGCTTGTATGACGTTTTACTTGTATGGCATATACGCGAACATCAGACGCTTTTACATCAGCGAGCTGACCAGCTGCAGACTGGACCCAGACCATGAACATTGTACGTCAGGCCCTTTCGGAGTGAAGCGCAACTCAGGGACCAAACTTTTAGCGGGTGAGTGCAGGCCGCATGGCCGCTGGATCGCTGCAACGGCTTGCCAACCAGCGTTCTGCTTCAGTGAACATCATCATCCATCAATGACCTGTGTCAAGATGTGCGCGTATTCAGTGCATATCAACATTTTGTGATGGCCTCTGTCAATGCGACGGTTGTGATAGTTGAGATGACTTTGTTTATCGGATCTCAGGGAGGGTCTGAGTGTTGCCCAGGCGCTGGTTTGTCGGGTTCAGATGCCGGCATTGCTGCCCTGGCCGGTGCTGACCGTCCGTGCCACCATGGCTGTCCTTTGCTCCAAAGCTGATCCGGGGCATGAGGCCCATCGCTGGGATGAACTCGTTATGCGCCTGTGCATGCACCTTGTCCTGGTTGGCGATGCGGTAAAGCGCTGGCCGGGGCTGTGCTCTGTCTCCCGTCTGTCAGATGCCACTGTGGGGCACAGCGTCAATGGCCATGGCAGCACCAGAGTCCAGTTCAGGTGCAGCACTGACCATCCGGCTTTGCGAAGGTCTTTTTTGTGTGCAATAAAGATAATCAGCAGGGAGCACATTTGTAGGCGTTGGTCTGCAACCATGGCAGCACCTTTAGGCGATGTGCTAGGCCTGCTTTTGCCTTGTGAACCGAAGTACTGGGGCACTGAAGCCATTTGTGGCGATGGAAGTCACTGGAAATTGTGCAAGAGCAGGATGCTGGCAAAGTTATCAACGTAACTTCAGTTTGTTCAGTTTGTTCATCAACGTATCACGTCTTTTGTGTGTACCTTCATCGTATGTATGCTTAAACATGCGAGATGATGGCGTGAGAGAAAAACAAGTACTGGAACCAGTGTACGACCTGCTAATAGTGAGTGAATCGGTGGGTCTTGGGTTCAGGCCGTTTTTCAGATGTGATTTCTCGCATATTCGATGAATTTGGTGAATCTACTAACCATTGACATCATCATCATCATCATTACATGGCTTTTCATGGTTCAACCCACGGTGCTGCAGCTATTGACATGATTTCCAGCAATACTTCATGTAAAATTGTCTCGATGTCTGAACAACTGCTAGCCCGTTATGAGACATCAGAACTTGAATACATTATGAGACAACAAAAAAAAAAAAAAGAAGTTTGCCAGTTCTGGGACAATTTGACTGTTCCGGTGCGCTTGAATGAAATATTGAAATATGAAACTCAAGATAGACTGATCCTCAACTGATTAGTTTCGAATGAGCACTGGTCACACCACACATGTTAAGTACTTGGTAAACCTTGACAACTTCTTACAGAGTATGCCAAGCCAGGGAAAGACGCTGCCAGGCTGAACTCTCAAATTCAGTCTTGTCAACGCCTCGCCTGCTGCGCTTGCCATCACCCTGCCCCTACTGCCAGGCAGCTTTCCATACATTGGTCCTTCCTCCCACATTGGTCCCTTACGCC
>QAXH01003165.1:0-19483 GCA_004335635.1 Chloromonas sp. AAM2 | reverse complement strand
GGCTGGCAACACCCACTGCCTCTGCTTTGTTAGCACCCTCAGGACGCCAGTACCCCACCAACTGGCCATCAGCGTGGTACTTGTACTTGCGGTTGGGTGCTGGCATCCACGAGAAGCCAGGCGGCAGGCCTTTGTCGTGGTTGGGTTATACGTTGACACTCACTTTTGTCAACGTGCCATCCCAACCGCCCCCGACGGCTGGTATTGTTTGTAATAGCAGCCCGCATATCCGTTCTTCATTCCTCTACAGCAGAAGAAGCAGAGGCAGAAGAGCAAACAAACGTTCAAAATGCAATTGCATGCGCATCCGGTGTGTGGTCGCGTCCAGCATGGAAGCCATAGCACAAGCCTGGTGACGCATCACAACGCGCAGCCGATGCGCACGCGGAGACGCGCAGGTACATCGCGACTTTTAAATGTATGACGTGGGTCGGCCTGCAAGCCCTGAAACCTCAACCGTCGCTTTTGCCCCCATGCCCGACAGTCTGCGCTGCTGGCCAGGATCTCAACTCATCTGCGGGCAAGAAAATCAGTGTGAACGACAGCGATTGGAATATGCTGGGCTTTCCCAGTTACCTCCAAAACACAGTGGCTCGCCCATTCCCATGCGAGGACCCTACCGATTCGGCTGTGGACAGCAGTGGCCGCTGGAGAAGAGAAAATGCAATTTGGGCCTCGATTAGGTGCGTGAGCAGTGCATGCAAGTACTAACACTGGCCTGTAGCATGCCTACACCTGTGATAGTGCATGCCCACACCTGCGCCAGAAGATTTGAACACGTGTCCACATGCTGTATATGCGCATGCTTGCATGCTCTCAGGCGTCAGGCGCAGGTGGATGCTGCAGCAGAGCCGCTTCTCTCCTCCTTCATGTACGCGTCTATTCTGGCACATGACAGGTACGCCTTTGATACTGCTTTATGATGGTCTAGTCTACGGATTGAAAGGTGTGCTCCACACCTCGAGCCATTGGGGCATTCAGATGATGATGGCGTGTGCGGCATCACACATTTTGTCCTCACAAAATACATTAGCAGCATTGCCCGCCCAAACCAGCACAATCCTTGCTCAGCTTTTGCCGTCACAGCTTGTATCAGCAGCAGCATTGGCTCCAAACAGTAGCACAATGCTGCGGCGTCTACTTGATGGCAGATTTCCTGCTGCTTTGCGTCGTGTGTGCAGTTTTGAAAAGTCTTTGGCGTTTGTCCTTGCCAACCGCTTGGCAAACACAACGCTGCTACCTACACAGCTGTTTGAGATTTTTGTTGAGGTAGGTGGGCATGGGCAGGGAGAGGCAGTGCGTGCATGCATACAGGCAGGCCAGGTGACCGCTCAAGTTGGAGTAGGGCAGGTGGCATCACACTTGCCGTCCGCGCGTCTGATAGCAAGGCCAGCGTGAGGTGTCCACATGAGCAGCACCACTTATGATGGTGTTGCTGGCGCATGTGCAGGCCTTATCAACAAATCCTTGCTTTGATAGTTGCTAGCTTGGTCGCATTGTGTTCGGCAAGTGTCCAGCATGACCGTTGGTGAAAGTGTTTGCAACTGACTCAGACGGCAGAGAGCACCTGCCCCTGTCTGTTGACAGAGCCTTCTTATATGGCCTCTGTCTATCAGTACGGCTGTTGTCCTACTTCCAACCTGACAAGCAGTGTGACAATGTGTTTTCAGGTGCTCCAAGGGGACCCTGACGTGCGGTGCGGCGTGCTGGCGGACGTAGAGGCGGTCTACGAGCGAGTGAGACTCCGGGCAGGGGGAAGGGATATGCATTGTGGAGCTTGTGCAGCGAGCCAACAGATGGGAGGGGAGTGAAAGATGGCCCTCCTGTGCTAGGGGCACACGAGCGTCAGGGGTGTGGAAATGACATCCATGAAACACTCATTGGCTGCTCTGGATGGGCGTTCATCACTTATTTGCCTTGTAAGTGATGTGTGCCCTGTACGCAGGACCCAAGTTGTCAGAGCCTCCTTCAGCCACTGCTGTACAGCAAAGGCTACCATGCGCTGCAGACACACCGCATCGCACATGCATTGTGGGCGCGCGGTCAAACGGTCATGGCACTAGCCATGCAGGTCAGACTGGGCAGAGTTTGGAGTCCAGGATGGACCTGCATACGTTTGTCTGCAGTGCCGGGAACAGCCAGGAACAGGCGTTCAGTACAACTTGACCAGGGGTTGCCTTATGTTCAGGTTGTTAGCTGGCAGTCTGCCTGTACATAGACCACCTGTGCTTGAATGTACATTCATAAGGTTCTGACCATCCGTTGCCACATGCCGCTGGCCAAGCTTGGCATTGGGTTGAGACGCATGCGGCCCTAGAGGTGCTCCGGTCAGCCTGATGCAATACCTCATGCCCGTGTTGTGGTTGCAGAGCCGTTCCAGTGAAGTGTTTGCCGTGGACATCCACCCGGCTGCACGCATTGGTGAGTGGCTTACGTTCTTTTTCACGGTCCCTTGTAGTTCTAGTCAGATCATCACGTGTGCGCTCTTGCAGTTAGATAGTTTGTCAGATGACCAGTCTTAGTCTGTCAATCTTGAAGATGCTAAATGATGTGGCTGCCTGAACAGCAGCAGGTCATTGTCTGACCAGCACTGCTGTTCTTCAGAGTCCTGAACAGCACAAGCAGCCAACGAGGAGCATTCAAGGCAGTGCAGCCAAAACCTGCTCTGCTGTGCATGCTGTTCAGGCAAGGGCATTCTGCTGGACCACGGCACCGGTGTGGTGATCGGCGAGACAGTGGTCATGGGGGACAACTGCTCACTGCTGCAGGTCAGTGGGGACTACGCACCATGCACTAAACATTGGTTACGGAAGTTGCTGCCTCACCGTTCTTGGCCAACGATAAGCGTGCCACAGCCACCACTGCAGGGTTTTGATTTGAAATTTGGACGGAGTTATGCACACCTGTTCAATGTCGGCCTTCAAAACATGGTTCACTAATCAGAAGAAGGGCAACTCCGGGGACGGTGTTGATCGGCTACAGCGCTGGGCTGAAATTGCCTCAGCGTTACATGAGATAGGAGTCTCCTACGCACAGGGAGACCAACGCGTGACTTGTTTGTGGTCTGCCTTGCATTGCTGCAGAACGTGACGCTGGGTGGCACAGGAAAAGACATAGGCGACCGGCACCCCAAGATTGCAGACAATGTGCTCATAGGAGCAAACGCAACGGTAGGTGCGGCAGGGCTGTTCAAGGTGGACGTGATGCAAGCGTGTCTACGGAATGGCATGGAGTTCGTGTTTGTGGCTCTTGGAGGACAGGGCTTGCAGGATCCTGGACTTGTTTTTCTGTCCTACCAGGAATGTCCTACCGGGTGCTGAGAATGCACCCAATGCCAGGAATACCTACCAGGAATGCTGTGAATGCACCCAATGCCAGGAATGCTCACCAGGGGGTGCAATCACAGCACCCAAGCAGCCAGCAAGGTCAGTGTGTTGACAGTTAATGCAATCCATTCCTCATGTCAAGTATTTCAAGTCAACGTGTCGCTGGTCTTATCGTGTCGTTGTGCAGGTCCTGGGCAACATCCTCATCGGCCGAGGCGCGCAGATAGCCGCGGGTAGCCTGGTGCTCAAGCCAGTGGACCCGTGCACCATGGTGGCCGGCTCCCCTGCTAAGGAAGTAGGCAAGGTGCTGGGCAACCCAGCACAGACCATGTCCCACTGGAACCAGGACTGTGTTCCCTGCAATACACCGAGTACATCGCCTACAACGTCAGGCGCTGCCCTGCCGCCCGCCCCCCCGCCTCTGCCCGCCCAGCACACGCCTGTTCAGCCACCAGCGGGCGCGCACACGACCCCTGGAGGCAATGGCTCTAATGCTCACCGAGGAAGTGGTGCCAAACAGTTTCCGTCTGCTAGTGTTCCAGCCACTGCGGTGAGAGCGCCCACTCCGAAGCCTCCCTTGCCGCAGCACTGGCCGCTGAGCGGACGATCAGACACCCGCAGTGAGCCCATGCATCCTGGGGAAGGCATCTAATAGGCATTCTGACAAGGTGGAGAAAGGGACGGCTTGAGTGACTGTAGAGAGACTTTGATGAGGCGAAAGCCAGGAAAGGGCTTGAGTGACCATGAGTCAGCTGAGGGATCCGGCAGCATGTGAGTGATTAGGTACAGCAGTTCAATGTGTTCCAGCATCGAATATAAACGTTCGACCATCCATGTGCTGCACATACGCATACAGCCCATGAGCTGTCAGTGTTATGAAAAGGTCTGCCTCAGGACCTGTTAACAAAGCAGGCATTGTCCGACCAGTGTAATCGTTACGAGGCTTAGCTTCAGCTCAGCTGGTGGCTGGCAAACGCTGCCGCAGCGAGCATTGCAAACGGTGACCCAGAGTCTCTGAGCAGTTCTTCCGGTGGGCCTGACTGAACTACCTGCAGGGGCAAGGGAATAGTATGCCAGTCACCTCACAGTGCCAACAGCAAAGAATTTGTTCAAGGGTGTAGCGACAGGCAGTACACAATCACGAGCACACCTAACAAACAATCCCGAACAGGTTAGCCACGGGCACACCGTGTGGACCTAGCACTTGAACAAGTAGCATAACCTAATTGTACCGCTGTAGACCTAGACGTCAAGCAGGTAGCATGTGATTGGCACGGCCTGTACTCTAGAGTAGCCTACATTGTAGGCACCTGTCCGCTTTCTGCACGCCCAAAGAAGCCGGGCAACGGTAGCAGCATGTGGCAGCTGGTAATGCAACTCCTGATGGTAGCCAGAGAGCGGCTACGTGAAGCCAAACAGGGCCTACGGCCAGGTGCTGCACATATCAAATATGTATTTACACATGCCATGCCATGCCATCATGGGCTACATGTCCTCCCTCCTCCTCCAGACCCTGGCTGCCCACCTGGCCAGCCTGCATGACCATAACTCGCGAGTGATCCATCACGGAATCCAGTTGGTGGGCAACCTGCAGCACAGTCACGGCCTGGGACCGGGTGCCACCACCCAGACTGCTGTGGTGGCCGTCATGCGAAGGATGCAGCCATGTGCGCAACACCTGCAGGCGAAGAAAAGAAAAAGCTGCTTCGCCGGCAGCTGCACAAAGTTCTCACTCTAAGCCGGTCGCTGGCTCACAGTAGCGCACGTAGATGAAAGCTTGGACTATTACATAACTTCGGAAAAACTCCTGGGGTCTAGGTGAGATGTTGGAACGTTGTCTGATGTACCATATCCGTGTCTACCTGATACTGATTGTACAGCACCCATGGCCTGTGGCCGATGCAACCCACTGATGCATGCACATTCGACGACGACCCCTGGTCAGACTACTTCGCACCTCCCTCATGACCCTTGCAGTGTGCGGGTCCACACACGCAGTGACCTCATCCAGCAGCACCAGCCGCCGCTGGGCCAGCAGCAGTCGCGCCAGGCACAGCAGCTGCTGCTGACCAGCGGACAGGCCCACACGACCCCCGATGACCACACGGCTCGTTCCTGTCTCCTCCACATCCACTGCTCCAGCTGACTGGCTGCTGCTGGAGCAGGCTTGCACCTCTGCCTGCTGACTGCACGTGACGTCCACAGCCACCTGACCGCCACCCTCCTGGATACTATTCACAGCCTGTGCTGCTGACTGGGCACCTGGCTTTCCCTTGCTCTGCTCTTTGCTTTTCACTCCACCGTTGCCGCTGCCATCAGCACCATCAGCATCACCGCCACCGCTGCTATTAGAGAAGCTGCCCTGAAGCTTCAAGCCTAGCACTGCAGCGACCAGCCCAGCTGCTGGTGCTGTTACCTTGCCAGCTGTTTGAAGCGGACCTGGTTTTGCCTCACTACCCAGCCCATTTTGGCTGGTTGCTGACACCCCTTCACTGCCCTGAACACACTGTGTCTGGGGCGCTACCCCTGCACCAACTCTATTGCCCATTGACTGGGGGTGTTGGATCACTGTGCCTACGAGTGCATCCCACAGGTGCACGGCCTGCAGGGCGCTGGCGAGGGTCGGGTCGTCATGCCGGCCCCATGGGTCCACATTCTCCCTGAGGACGGGGTACAAACAAACATGAAGCCACTGAGAGCTTTCACATGTTTGATTTGCAGTCACTTGGAAAGAGGGCAACATAAGATCTGAAGGCCAGCGGGAAAAAAACATCATGTGCGCCAAGTGCACTGCGCAATGTGGAGCAATATCCAACAGAACGTGGGCAACATCGTACAAAGTTTGGAAAGGCACCCCTGGAAATCTGCCGTCCATTGCGTGATCATGATGATGACAGGCATCATGGCAAGGTCTGCCCCATTCCTATGTGGAACCGTATGAACAGGCAACGCAATGCTTGAACAGATAACGCAGATGGCAGCCTGGTATGCATGTAACGCCCACACGTGCACACACATGCCCGCCCTTGTTCCCCACCGGATGGTCCCAGAGAGCAGGAAGGGTGCCTGGGGCACCACACCGTAGTGGGACCGGAGCCGGGCCAGGGGCACCGTGCGGACGTCACGCCCGTGCAACAGAATGGACCCTGCGTACAGATTGGCGACATTGTGCTGGCCATTTGCTGTAGATACAGCATGAATAGCCAGGTGAATAGCATGAAGCGGGCCTGCCACAGAACACGGGTTTAGTTGCTAGGTAGATGTGGCACGGCATGTTCATTCACGGCGTTGCTGTAGCTGCTGTGTACTCATAGCCAGCCAGTGTGCGTTGCATACCAGGTCAGTCTGCACTCTGTTGGTGTCTCGCCCCGCCTGCCTGGTTATTGCTGCTCTGACCCACCTGCGTCTATCTCCACTAGCCTGAGCAGTACGGCCAGCAGGGAGCTCTTTCCCGCTCCCGTGGCGCCCACCACGCCCACCCACTCGCCCCGGGACACCGCCAGGCTCAGGCCGCACAGGGCGGGCAGCGGGGCACCAGGGTACCTGCAGGGAGCCAGGGAATGGATGGACAATAACCAATGCCATGTCAAACCTGCAGTGAGAGGCGGACCCCATGCAGGCTTTATATGGCAGAGCATGTCAACCACTTCCAGTCCTCCTCATCCATTCCCGGTTCTTGCCAACCACTTCCAAACAAAGGTTCTGCTCAGATCCTGCTGAAAGCTTGAGCGCACAATGGTAGTAAATGTTCTGTGTGGCTTCCAGTCCGAGGACAGCAACTCCATGGAGCTCGTGCGTCTCGTCCTATTGACATCAAAAATTGCAGAACTCAGCACACACTGCCTGACTGTGTGGTGTGATGCAAGTTCAAGGCTGGCCTGCTTTGTTCGCCTGCTCTGCCTTGCACGTGCAAGGCTGGCCTGCTCTGTTTCCTTACGCAGTACCGGCCAAGGCCCCTTCCCATGGCAGCACTCTGGTGTGAACAGGTATGGATAGCCTGACACTTGGCCTTGAGGGAGCTTACCTGAGCATAACGTTGTGCAGCTCCAGCACAGGACCATTGAATCCTTCGCCCCGCCCGCCCTCCTCAATATCGCCACCCCGTGCATTACCAACCCCATCTGCATTGCCACTGCCGGACTCTTTTCCAAGCAGAGGCTGCCGCAAAACTCCGTCCGTTGCATCCGCCGCGGCCCGCACCCTTCCAGCACCCCTCTTCGGCAACCAGCCCTCGTTGGCCGGCTGCATCATAGCAGTTCTTGACACTGCCTGTGCTTCCTGACTTGCCACCAGTACCGATTCCTCGCATGTTGTGTCAGTGGGCAGTGTGTCTGGCTGTGCGGGAGCGGAACACAGCTCCGCACACCGTTCTACAGACACCATTTCCGCCTCCGTCTCCGCCCCACTACCCACCAAACCCTCCAATAGACCCACCACAGGCAGGGTGTACGCGAGGCACAGGCCTGCTAGGCTGGCAGCACGCTGGGATGCCCCGCCGCTGTCACTACTACCCCACACTCGCCCACCGCCTGTCCCATGCCCGACTGCACCATTGACGTTGACCTTTCTGTCATCGCTTGCCACCCATGCAAGCAAACCACCCAGAAACCGCAGAACACATGCTAGCACAGGGCACCGTTCCCACATGCTGTAGCCCTCATGCTTAAAGGACGCATGGTTGGAGCTGCTGCCAAGGATGCTGAGGGGTGTTGCGTGCTCTAATTGCTCTGCAACGTGGGTGGCAGTGGTGAGCAGGCCTATAGCGGTAATGAGGCAGGTGGCCAGGAGCTGCAAGCGGATGGACAGCCAGATGGATGCCGCAGACCCTGCATGCGGAGCAGCACAAGGGTTGGTGGGTACCTCCAGCCATGCCAGACCTGCTTAATCACGTGCCTCACAACACCTGGGTCTTGGTTTCCTTGCTCAGGGTAGGACCCCGATATCAACAAGTATACATGCACATTCAATTACACCCTTGCGTCTGCGCCTGCCCCAAGTCACCAAGTCAATGCGTGCTTAAACCCTGACTTCCACCCAACTCTGCAGCCCTTACCCGTGGTTGCTGCCCTCTGATGGCATGCGGCCCTTACCCGTCATTGCTGCCCTCTGATGGCATGCAGCCCTTACCCGTCATTGCTGCCCTCTGATGGCATGCAGCCCTTACCCGTGATTGCTGCCCTCTGGTGGCATGCGGCGCGCTCGTTGTGTTGCCGCTGGAACGCGCCCACCACCCCAAACGCCCTTACCAGCGGAGCCGCCTCGCCACTCCCGGCAAAGCCTGTGACACAGTAGGTTCACACTAACACCTGAGCCCGTTCCAACTTAACGAGCAAGCAAACAGGGCACAAAAGGCAGGTGGGTAGCTATCTGCACAAGCGTGGTTTCGCTCTTGCTTGCTCAGCTTTTGAGCAGCCTCTCGTTGATCCTGTTACCAGGCTGGAAGCAATAAGCGCGGCTCTTGTGCAGCCCTTCTTTCCTTGTCACAAGCGCACACACCCTGGTACACAGGCGACAGCGCAACGGCATCCAGCCGCCTGAGCTCGCGTGAGCTCGCACGGTAGTGAGTCGCCAGCCGCCTGCAACAGGCACCAGTCGACAACACACAAGCCACGTTCAAGGTTGCAGAGGCATCACATACAGATGCACCAGATGAAGTGTGGCAGTCCATCAACCCAACATGCCGTCAATCCAGACCAAGGGAAAAGATAAAATGAAGTAGAGATGAACTGATGTGTTGACTGCAGCAGCTTGCCAGGTAATGAGCATAAGTGCATGCCCACCCATATTATCCCTGTCCCCAGGTTCCCTGTTGTTAGTCTTGAGTCAGGTATCTCACTGCAGCAACCCAGCAAGAGGTCATCTCACGAGTATGAGCTCATCTCGAACCACCAGCAAGAACTGCTTACTGCTGCCGGTCTATTGTGCAGCCTGGCGCCCTGCAACTGACCTGTACACATAGGCCAGCGGCACCATAAGCAGTAAAAGGCCCGGTGATGCTCCCACCATCACCAGCAGCAGACCCGCTAGGCTGAAGCTCTGCGTGTGAAGCAGCACAGTGCCACGCACGTGTTGACATGAAGCTCTGCGGGATGTACGGGCACACGCTGCCATGACTGCCGGAGTCAGCCAACGCCCTGCAGCCTTTGTACAAGAAACACTGTACAGGGCCTGCCTGATGACCTGATGGTTTGCCTGCACCAGACGACTGCCTACCCGCAATGTCGTCATCACCTTCACGGCTGCACTCCTGATTGCCTACTCTTCCTGCTCCTCCAATTCCCGCTTGCCACTTCACTTCTCTCGGCCTTCTCCTGTTGCTGGTGGAAGCCTAAGGTGGCGTTGGAGGCCGAACTGCTGTCTGGGTGTGGCTTGCAGAACATCAAATGTTGCAGAAATCCATCACCTGCGCTAGGAATATGTTGAGTATGAAGGGCAGCGAGTCATCCACACGGCTCACGTCCGTGGAGAACCTGAACAGTGGAAGGAACACAAGAGTCATGGATGCGGGCATGTGCGGCCCGTGGCCCGCCTGCTGCCTGCTATAGTGGCCTTATCTTCCCACACCTGCACTCTGGATTGCATGCATTGCTTCGCCCCTGCCTTCCACTTGCCCTGACTTCCACCACTCTTCCCGATCATTTTCCTCACTACCTATGTTTCCTCACTACCTAAGTTTGCGTCATTGCTTGATATCATTGCCTGCCGAACCACCCCAAGCAAACATGCGCACATGCCCGTGTCCCTCCTGACCCGCCCTTGCACCACTGACCTGTTGAGCACCCTTCCCGCGGGCAGAGAGTCCATGAAGGCGAGGGGCGCGTGCGTGACGGCGCGCAGCAGCGCGGAGTGGTTGCGGCGGCCCGCCCGCAGGCCCGCGTAGGCAAAGGAGAAGGAACGTGCAAGCGTGAACACAGCGTTGAGACCTGAGCAAGGGGCAAGCAGCCAAGGACAAGGATGAGGTCATATGCGTTTGTCTGTGACCCTGCTTGACGCATGTGCATCAGTTGGATCAGTGGCCACGCAGCTCTGACGCTTGATTGTTGCGTCATGGCCGCGCTGACTCAAACACAAGTTTTCGTTCCACAGACATGTGACAGTTAACCTTGCCTGACCCAAATGGCAGACCCCGTACCATGCAACGATCTATACGTCATCCATGTCATCTTGCAGACATTTGACATCTTTCCAAAGCCTCACCCATCTGGCTTCCAATCCGCTGTTACCCAAGCATTCCACACCAACCTGTCCGTCACCATCAAGAACATTGCGGATCAGCCGTCACCTGCTATGATGATGAGCCCTTTCAGAAAGTATGCCACACTGCTCTGTGCTCCTGAACGGTCCTCCAAAGCACCACTCCAGGGGTAAGCTAGGGTTGGCAGGGCTTGGGGCGCAGTGGCTGTGGTGTATGTGACCAAGGGGCCATGCCAGCCAAAAGAAAAAGATCCCATTGGCATGAAAGTGTGAGGGGTTGTCGTGGCATGGGACTTGATCAAGCCCTTGGTGGTCCAGTCAGTAACCTTGGTAGGGTTGGTGTAGTTGGTGGCGGCAATGGCCTGCAGGGTGTGGGCTGTTCCATGCTGCGCCTGTCCAGACGCCACCCAGCGTGTCACCCAGACGTCCGCTCCGTTCTTGGAGGCCTGAGGCGAGGCGTTGCAGTGATACGACAAAGGAGTAGTGCGGACAAGGTGCTTGGCTCTCACAATGGGATGAAAGCTTGGTAAAGAGAAGGCGAAATCTTTCGATAACAGTTGCATAAAGCATGTCAGCTGGCTCATGCATGTGACCCAGAGGTCGAGGTCTGCAACCCGGAGGCTTCTCCAAGCTCCCATGGACAATTGGCAGTTTGACGGATCACAAGTTGAAACAATCGTATTGAACCATTGAACCATGCATATTTTTTTTTCAGGCCCCTTTTTGGGTCTAACGAGGTTTGCGGTCAGGATAGCACTTTGAGGGGTGACCACCACCATTACTATCCCGGTGTGTCGCAAACTCCTTCACTTGTAGATTGGACGGGTCGGAATCCCTCCCCGCATGTGGCCCAGTCAGCTGGCACATGTACACACATGTACTGCCTCCGACAGCTGTTCAGTCAGCCTGAACGTTTGGCAGGCATCATTGGTTTTCCTGCAACATGACTAGGCTAACTAAGTAGAACAAGGCAAGAAGAAGCGAGCAGCAGACGTCTGCCAACACAACCTCGAGTAGTTCGTGTTTTGAAGGATACTCCGCCTACCCGCTACTAGTGCTGTTGGCAGCCCAGCAGGCAAGTGTGCTGATCATTTCTCTACGGTCGGTTCCCTACATCCTGCTGCCTGACACACGACTTCGCCCCGGTGTCGCACCTGCATCAGCAGCAGGCTGACAACGACCAGTGCTGACGTGGCCCAGCCCACCGCACGCGCATACCGCCGCCACACGCCCGCCGCCACTGCTCCCTCCGCCCTCGCCTCCTCCCCGGGGCCGTCCGCCGCTGAACCACGCCCACCTTCGCCCTCCTTACCCCCCTCCACCAAGCCTAACCGATCCACATGCACGCTTGCAAACCCCTCAGCCTTGATGCCATTGCTTGCATCATCTGTGGTATCCTTGTCAACACCAACATCTTTTCCGCTGTTGCTTTGAGCTGCGCCAGTGCTGTCGCCAAGAGCATGAGTCCTAGTGTCACTACTGTCACCATGAGTTGTACTGCCCTCTGATGGGCTGTCTGTAAAGGTTGCAACAGGCGTGCTGGCGAGCTGTGCAGTGTATGGCAGTCCCCGCATGTATGCATCAGGCGGCCCACAGTAGCGTACATGGCCCTGATGTAACTCAACCACCAGTGTGGCAGCGGCTAACCACCTGCACGCACGCAATACAAACTAAGTAAGCGGCAGCACAGGTGGACGTACCACTAGTTGCAACAGCGGCAAACCACCTGTTGCAATGCATTCCAGCATCAGCAGGTCAGGAGCAAATCATTTGGGCACGGTGGGTTTGGAAAGACCGCGCAGGCGTGCAGCGGCATGGAAGCAAGCACACGGCCTTCAGCCAGTGCCTATCTTGAAGCAGCTGACGCCACTGTGATGGAAGTGTGACAGCATGATGGTTGTGGCTGACATTGTAAGGGTTGTGGATGGACCTGTTAACAGCAGAAAAACCGTCAAAAGACACGTGATGGGATGTGTGCCGCTCGTCGCGTCGGTGAAGTAAGGCAGAAAGCAAACCATTCTCCTGCTGGACGACGTCCTGACCGACAACCGAACAATGAATTCAGACTGGCGGCTGAAGGAAACCAAGCAAACGAGTCTCCAAACAACCAGGCAAACCATGACATGGAGAGAATCCAGCTGCCTCACCTGGCTGACTGTGTGACCACCACCACGGATCTCCCCTGCAGCAGGCCACACACCCCTGTGGTACCCCGCTGACCGTCAGGCCCTGGTTCATCGCTGGGCAGCAGTGCACTGGTCACGTGCTTAGGGTTATGACTGTGCAGCAGTGCACTGGTCACGTGCTGGGCGGTGCGAGCGTCCAAGGAGGCCAGGACGTCGTCCAGCAGGAGAATGGGGCAGCGCCGGTAGAGTGCACGGGCAAGACCCACCCTGGGAAGGAGTGAGTGAGCAGGGGTTGGAGCATCGAGCAATAGTTAGTGCAGGGAACAGGGAACTGGTTGGGACAAGGTACGGACTGTCTCACGTACGTGTACACCAGCTGGGTTTTGCGAGCATTTGCGGAACGAGCTGTGCAAAAAATGTCAATTATCAGTGCTGCAGCTTCACTGGACTCCGGTGCTGCCATGGCCATTGACACGGTGCACCAGTGGCATGTGACAGACGGGAGACAGAGCACAGCCCAGGTCAGCGCTTGACCGCATCGCCTAACGGGACATGGTGCATGGCATGTGGCACACAAGCCAGCACAGGGGTCACAAAGCGGTGTGGCTCGCCTTCTCAGTGAGAGGTTGACGCCAGCAGGTTGAAGCCTGCCGCGGTTAGCTAGGCCACACAGATGCATCTGCCGCATCACAGGCTCCCGAGTGTCGCGCACCTTGCCCTCTGCCCTCCTGACAGTGTGGTGCCCCTGTCCCCCAGCCAGGTCATGTCGCGCTGACGCAGGCCACACAGGTCAGGGAACAGACCGGAGGCGTGAAGTGCCTGTGATGAATGCAAGACGTGACGTAGAGTGGGGCAAGGTTTGAGCCAGGCAAGTGGCCTGGACAACTGACGAAAACTGCACACTGTCACTACTTCAAACCTGGCCTGCCCTTGCTAGTACTGCGACAATTTCGAGTGTAATGTCTCAAGAAAGCAAAACCACCAAACTGGCTCAAATGAACCGGGAGGTGAATGATGGGATTGCTCAGCAGTCCCAACAGTCATTTTGCCGGGTGGAATCAAACTGTACAGAACCGAGCAGTCACAGGATTGAAATCTCCCAGTCATCAGCCTGTATATATATGTATATGTATTTACACCAGGGAAGCCGTCAGAGGACACGGAACGGGATGGGCACCGCCCTGGCCTACCCTGAGCAAGAAAGCAAAACGAAAGCAGGGAACAAAGCAGGCAAGGCAGGCCAACCCAAAGCAAAACAGGACGGAGCCGCCAAAAGCCTGTGGCATTCACCTCTTGATAGCGCTCCTCCTCCTCAAACCCTCCCAATGTGATGTTGTCGCGTATGCTGCCCGAGAACAGCCAGGGGGACTGAGGCGCATACGCAATGCCGTTGTCACCGGCAAGCGAGCCTGGGTAGCTTGCTGAATCAGTGCGATTGCCCGGTACGGCGGCTGTGCCTGTGACAGGCTGCAGCTCGCCTAGCAGGGCGGCCAACAGACTACTCTTACCCGAGCCAACCTGCACATGCACATGCACGCACAACCATGCGAAGTGCATGGCACCAGCCCTCTCCACAGAACAAAGTTCTGGGACAGTTCCTGTGAGTGATCCTGAGGCAGGCACATTCTCCATGAACACCGATGCAGGCATCAGCTCGTCCACCAACCTCAGTCACAGACACACTTCACCACGTGAAGTCAAACTGTCCCAGAACTGGCAAACATCACATCCCAGTGTCCTCCCAACAGCCTGCTGAGTTTCCTTGCTCGTTTCATCTTTTCCCTATGCTCTGCCTTGCATACAAGAGGTCTCAACTCCTGTGCCTCTCAGCCCGTGCAGTACCTGTGGAGCTCTGCTTCCTAACAGTTATGAGAAACTCTGCCTTCCTGCATCTTTGTGCACCGGGATGCCAGCCCACCCTTGCATCTCAATGTCTTCGTGCTCAGTAGCTTTGGATAGTGCCCTTCCTTACGTCGCTGCCTGCTTCATAGCAATTGTGGATACCCTGCCTGGCTGCATGCCTGTGTACACCAGTGCCATCCGCCTGCCACCCACCTGCCCTGTAATTGCTGTGATGCCAACCCGTGGGATCGCCAGGCTCACATCCCTCAGGCACAGCGGAGACACATGACCACCACTGCCATTCCTAAGCCCATTACACGTGCTGCTGCCTTGATTTCCCTGACTGGAGCTGCTGCTGCTGCTGTGTTCACCGGGGCATGCGGTACTGCGCCATGTGAACGATGCATGCTGCAGTACAGCTATCCATTGCTCACAAGGTGCTGATTGCGATTGTGGGTTGACAGCAGTGCTAGGGTCTGGACCTGTGTCGAGGCTTACTGCAACCGTCTCGCTGACCGCCGTCTGCTCTCCTGCCATTCCTGTCTTGCTTGTTGCATTTCTAGGAATACCTAGTTGCTTGTGGTGGCATGGCACATGGGGAGGGTGCTGTTGAGGGTCCGAAAACTGCCCGTCAGGTGCACCACGTGGGTGCTCTGGCTGCATGAGAAACCGCCTGACCCTGTCCACACTGACCACTGCTTCCAGCACACCTGTGAGTAAGGCACAGAGTGGGCCTTGCCTGAATAATGATGATGGATCAAACCACTGACATGGCAGGTCTTTGGCAAGCGTTGGTTGTAACATTTCTAGGATGCAAGGAAAACTAGGTGTGCTGTTAGCTCTGCAACTGTGTTCAACAATGCGCCCTTGCTTGACGCGAGGCAGGTTGCTATCCCCCTCAACTCATGCAGGGTCGGACAGCAGCACCGGAATCTGCATGTGGCTCTCAACCTACCATTGACTACCCAGGGAAAGGCGTTCAGGGGCGTGATCAGCACCTGCACGGACAAACATACACACGAATACGTTGGCGAACAGGCAGCCTTCACAAGCACACAAGCCAAGTGCCTAAGACCCAAGGGTGAAACGTTCAACGCAGCACAAGCTGAAGGCACGTTGGCTAACAAGCAGTCACAAGTGCAAGTCAAGCCTTCCGTGAAACGTTCATCCTGAACCGCGTCCTCAAACAGTGATTGAGCACGGTCTGACCACCTTACCCTTGTCCCCACGCCCACCTGGAACAGCGCAAATGAGGTCGCTGCGGCACCGGGCGTCAGGTGAATGCCCAGCACGGCAGCGAGACCGAACGTGAGACACCTGGACGAGCCATGCGGGGCAAGTGACATTGCCTTAAACACACATCGATGATAAGCATGTCCTGCATTCACCACGTGCCTCTTGCATCCAATGATACCACACGAGACGCTAAGAAGCAGTGCACATACCATGCTGCAAAAGTGGACGGATTCAAGTGCCTGATCACATCGCACACTGATGTGTGCTCCTGTTAGCACAGCCTGGCTTGAGCAGCCTCATGTGCGCTTCCCTTGCGCCACAGCCCACCCCACACACTACAGGAGGATTCAAGCAGCAGTGGATACCAACATATCGGCAAAGGACTGTACTAATCAGTGATGCCACTGTCTGGTCTTGTGCAGCCTGATGTGCGCTTCTCTCCCCTGCCACCCCCTGAGCCGCACCCACGTGAAGAGCAGTGACGTGGCAGCCCACAGGTACACACAGCCCGCATCCAGGTACTTCCGCACGGCCAGGGAGCGCATCTCAGCGTCACGCGACACCTGGATCTGCTCGGGACACGCGGCGGTGAGGCATGGAGTGGTGAGGCATGGAGCGGTGAGGCATGGAGCAGTGAGGCATGGAGCGGTGAGGCATGGAGCGATGAGGCATGGAGCGGTGAGGCATGGAGCGGTGAGGCATGGAGCGGTGAGGCACGGAGCTGTGAGGAATGTAGCAGGTCCTTCTTGAGGAATGAATAACAGGGGCTGCAAGGATACTTGAATGTTATGTAGTCTCACAAGGATTGGATGGTGTTGGCGTGGTGTGTCTGTGACTTTGTCGAGCACATATCTGGCGAAGGATGTTGCCAATGTGCACCTGCGTGCTTGGAGAGAATGTCTTGTATGTGATGTCGACGCACGTGGCTGCTGCTCTTCTACCGTATCATTGATCAACTCACTACCCACCTTGCTCGTAACCAGTTCCTCCCAGCCCATCATCTTGATGGGCCTCATGCCCCGGATCAGCTCTGGAGCAAGGGACAGCCATGGTGGCACAGACGGTCAGCACCGGCCAGGGCAGCAATGCTGGCATCTGAACCCGACAAACCAGCGCCCGGACAACACTCAGTTACCACCCCTGAGATCCGATGAACAAAGTCATCCCAACTATCACAACCGTTGCATTGCCAGAGGCCATCACAACGCCCAATCATTCTGGCTGCCAGACTCGTCCCGCTCTTGCACTTGAAAGTGCCTTTCCTGAGGCTCGGTTTTTGGCACACCATGGGTCCTCGGGTGCACCGTACGCCTGTGTCCATATGCCAGCCTGGGGGCTTCCTTGCCAACCCTCAGCCAAAATCTAAACCAAATTACTATGCTGTAACGTATTCAAGTCTGCAGCCTAGCCAACCTTGAACCCCAGTTTCACCTGCAGTGAGCGACAAGCGTTCGTCCTTGGCCGCCATCATGGACTGCGGCAAAAGCAATTATAAATGGCTTATGAGGCCAGGGCGTTCCAAACATCAAGCAATTGCTTGAACGACGAGGTGAGCACGCTAGCAGGCCCCAAGACAGTATGAGTCATAAACCCTTTAGATTTTATCAAAGGGAGCAGTGCGCTTTTCTTCCTTCCATAGCTTTTTTCAGCCTTTTTTAGCTGTGTCACATTGCCCCGGGAGAGTCAAGGGAAAGCCCTGGGATACTGTCAGGGGGCAGCGTTACTTGCTGGGGTATGTGGTAACGACCCATGGGGTTGGTTTATCACTGCGACACCTACTTCACCTGCAGCCGTGGCCTGCCTGAACTGATCAACCAAATGAGGAGGCAACCGCCTCACGTCTGCATATCCTGTTAGCATCTTGACTCCCTCCCTAGCGGTCCTAGTCTGCACAAGAGCATCCGAAGGAGGTGCCAGCACCTTCTCAAGATGACCATTGCGGTGCGGCACAATCTGAAATAGCTCGTTCTGCGCCTCTGCATCGTTCTCACATACACATCTATACCCTTCCACACAGACAGACCTTACTGGCCTCCAGTATGTGGACACATATGACCCTGTTGATGGGGATGAGGGCCAAGCTCACAGTGAGGCCGGCAACAAATGCATACCGAACCTGCACACACAGCCACAGGCGCACCAACGTGGAGGAGTGTGTCACTATTGTGTAGCAGGTCTGGTGGTATAGACGGGCAGATGATTGTTGAGAATACTCCGAGCATCTCATGATCCTAAACGCATGAAATTGGGTCATAACATTGCCACAATCCCAGGACAGCATTTGCCAAGCCACATGCTTAGATAAACACCGTAAACACGTATCCACATATAATGAACATATCATAATTGCCCAAGATTGCCCAAGCGGCTCCTGCCCTGTCCTGTGTGCTGCATGCGGCCCTGACCCCAATCAATCTTCCAGTCAGACTTCTTTATACATTCCACGCCCCACGCAAAATCCACACGCCCTAGGCCACATGCTGTGGGTCTCCATGTTGCATGATGTACACCCTACGCTGCTGACACACATGAACACGTGTCCCACATAACGATCACCCATGCGTTCCTTGCCTTACGCTGTGCACGGCATGTACCCTGACCTGCGTGTACAGCAACGCTAGCGCCAGCAGCATCTGCAGGGGCAGCGACCACAGCTCGTGCAGTGAGGAGGCCAGGTTGAGTACACGCCCCACATCCACACCCACCAGACTGCTCACGTCAGCTACCTGAGGGGAAAGGCAGGCAGGAGCGGACATTGGCCGAGGATGATGTTGTTAAGTACAAGAATGCAAGATTAGTGCACAACGATGGATATTTTTGGATTAGACAGAGGCACTAGCGAAGATGCGGGCGTGAGGAAGAAAACAAAGACAAACACGAACGGCATGACAGCCAACAAAGAGATGGCTTCAAAGAAGACGCGGCGCCACGAGTGCAATGCTCAACTCAACTCTTTGTCGTCTTGGCGATCCAGTCTTTATGAATCCTTGTCTTCCATAAGATGATGCAGTTCATACAACATCAGCAACAAGGAAACCGTTGATGCCCTTTGCAACACACACAGCACACACCACCATGATAACTTGTACCAACAACACTACCTCCTTGAGCCGTGCTTAGGAGCACATGCCTTCCCAGCAGGAGCACTGCCCACCTTGGCACTCGCATCATGCTCCGAATTGTCCTCCCTGCCTGGTCCCGCTCCGGTCTTTGGCGGGTGCTGCCTGCACTGTGGCGCCGCTGCAAGGGCCTTGCCGTAGAGCACCACATGCAGCCCGGCTCGCGCCCGGGCTTGCAACCGAGCCTGAGCAACACAGTGCATGCATTTGCACAGATGTGTGAAGAAACAATTGTTTTGGGTACACTGACATACTTGTTAGTGTTTGGAGACATCTGACAAATGGCTGAATGCATCTCACTGGACCTGAGCATTCAGTGTGCTCATGTCTGAACAGGCCTGCCGCATAACGAGTATACAGGCACTGCCAACCCTGATGGTGGGAATAGCCTTCACAAGGGCAGGTCTGCCCAGTCCTGGCATGTGGATGCGACTGCACACACTGTGCACTGCAGGTGCCTGCTTCCCCGCCCACCATTGCCCAGTTGAAGCGTGCGCCCAGGAGGGCCCGAAGGAGCGCTGCCTTGCCCATGGCAAGCGACAGGCTCACGCCGTACAGCCGCCCCCCCGGGAGCAGTGCCTGAGGCATGGGTGCATGCAGGGCAGTCATGTCTTGATGCACACAGCGCCTGAGGCATGGG
>QAXH01003159.1:0-11770 GCA_004335635.1 Chloromonas sp. AAM2 | reverse complement strand
GGTCCTACCAGCCTGGATTCATGCGTGAACATGGCACGCCTGGTCCTACCAGCCTGGATTCATGCGTGAACATGGCACGCCTGGTCCTACCAACCTGAGCTCACTGCGAAAGCCGTTGCACATCAGTGTGCAGCATGTACGGTCGGACTAATGCCCTATCAATGGACTGCTACCCACCTGATGCATCCTGAGCCCGGGGTGCCAGCAGTGGTGCCATGTTGGCCATAATCTGTTGTGCATGTTGTTGTCCCTCCCTCAAGGTCTGCACCATGCGCTCCATATCAGCAGGTGACGCCTCCTGGGTGGGCCCTGGAAGTGACCCATGTGGCCCATGTGACTGGCGCTGACTCAACAGCTGGGCCACAGCGGGATGAGTGGAGCGGAGTAAGCCGAGCGCATGCTGAAGGCCAGACAACATCTGCAGGTGCCATGACGTTGGACATCCATCAGACAACATCCTGTGCTTGGCATTTGAAACTACGGCGTGTCTGACCAGCTTTTCAGCCTTTGGTTGTGGAGTGCACTGAACAGCTTTTCAGCCTTTGGTTGTGGCAGTGTGAGGTGAGATTGCCACATGCACTCACCCTCTTGGCATGGCTTTCACAAGGCCTGCCCAAGCCTGGTAATGCTGCTATTATCACGCCGCACTGACCACCCTTTAGACTCACCTTCTGCGCCACCGCCTCCTGCTGGTCGGCTGACAAAGCATTGATTGCTGCGGCATTGCTGGCAGGTGCAGGCGAGGCAGCACCGGCTGACCCTGCACAAGAAGGTACTGAGCAGTGTCTTTGCTCCAGAGGCGATGTAGCACTGCTGGACTTCAGTCACAAGAGCTTGAGTTTCAATAAGCCCTGGTGTTCACATTGATCTCTTTACTGTCTTCAGCCTTAAGACCATCAAGGTCTAGGCCTTGAAGACTGCTTGAACTTTCAGTCTCCTGCCTAGCCTAAATTCATCTTGGGCGGTCAACAGGACCATGAAGGCCTCGTTCGCCTGTGATTGCGGGTAGCTCTTGGGCTTGCGGTTGCACAAAGTAAGATCACGATTTGCTCAAAGACACTGTTTGGAGCTTGGCCATCGACTGCATCCTCGGCTCATTCAACTGTGGACATGTCCGTGCTCAGCCTCAGTCCAGCCACAATCAAGAGGCCACCAGCATTCTTGATGGTCTTGCCCTGTAGCAGTGACCGTCACGGACCAGCTTCAGGCCTGCCTGTGGTCCAGCCTCGATGTGGTTGCTCGGACCACCCATGTGGTCTCTTGTCTGCTTGGTAGCCCTCAGTGCCATGGGCTATGGAGGACGCTATCTGAATGGCGCCAGACTTGCCCAGCGCCAGACTTTGTCACGCGTGTCGGCAATCTGGCTGCTGCCCGGTTCTGGGTCACCCTGGACGTTTTCGTGACAGCCCATGCGAGCAGCATGCCTGCAGCCTGGTTTGTTTTGAGCCCGGACCATTGCATTTTCTGCCTGCAAGGCGGGCGTCTGGTTCTCTGTTAGCCGGACCCTGCAGCCTACCTGCCTGTGCCGTAGGTCCTGCTCTTGACCCCTCGTCACAGCCTTGCTGTCTGTTTCTGAGGCGTGGCTGGCCTAATTTTTCTTACCTCCCTTGCCTCCCATTCTCTGCCCTTAGACATTAGCCGAGGCGGTTTCTATTGTGTTCTGCCTTTCTTAGACCCGTTATGTCTGCTTTGTTCCTCTCGCTCGTTCTGTTTTCTTGCTCGGGGTAAGTCAGAGCGGCGCCCCGGTTGTCGGCTTGTGACATGTATCAAAACCAAAGTGAAGTACAGGCCGCTACTTACCCAGTGGCTCTGGCAGTGAGGTTATAGGCACGCTGGTGCTGTAGTCAGTGCTATTGTCGCTGCCTGCATCCGACCAGGGCTTGCTGCCCTGTGAGGTCAGGCTACCACACCCATCATCGAGATGTACAGGCCCTTGGTCGCTTGCGTACGATGACGGAAAGGAAGGTGTTCTGACAGGCGATGGGTGCCCCTCCCAACCGAGCCCCTTGTCATCGCCATCATTGCAGTTCAAATCATCATACTCGTCCTCGCCTGTTTGACTGCTGGGCTCTGACGCCAGGCTAATGCAGTCCTCTGTGGCTGGGTGTTCAATGCTAGGTGGCGGCCTTAGCAGTGGTGCAACATTGGCCATGATATGTTGTGCATGTTGCTGTCCCTCCCTCAAGGTCTGCACCATGCGCTCCATGTCAGCGCGTGACACACCCTGGGTCGGCCCTGGCTGTGGCCCATGTGATGCATGTGATGCATGTGACTGGCGCTGACTCAGCAGCTGGGCCACAGCGGGATGAGTGGAACGAAGTAAGCCAAGCGCATGTTGGAGGCCAGACACCATCTGCAGCATCAAAGGTAGACAGGTAGGTCACCCCCATGCTCAGCATGCATTCATCAACAATGCCGACACTTGCTGCCTGCATGACCACGGCCACACTCTCCTACTGGGGTGGTGAGTGGCAATGCACAACATCGGCCCCGGTGCACTAGCCATTATTTTATACGCACAGGAATTAGGCAGCTTGGAATCACAACACGGCTTGGAAAGATTTCGCAACATGCATTTGTGACATTGGCCTGCTTGGCCTGTTCAAAATCTTGGGCAGTGTCTAGAAGCAAGCAGTGCCTGCAGCTGCACCCACCTTCTGCGCCATGGCCTCCTGCTGCTCTGCCGACAAGGCATTGGCTGCTGCTGGTGCCTGACCTGGCATGGCAGCTGCAGCCGCTCCTGCAATAGATCAAACACAGCGTTGCGGCGTGTGGGTCTGCCAAGATTAGCGCAGTGGACACGTGTTCAAGCCAAATCCGGTCGAGCAGGTCATAACAAAGAAGACACATGTGTGCGCCAAGCCAAGTGCCAACCCACTTGGCTGGGTTGAAGAGGCCTGTAAGCTTGAATCAAATCCGCACAATGAAGGCAGAACCTGGCGTAGCACAGGCATCAGCACCGCCGCCTGCATGCCCGCGCACTGGCTGCACACATCTTTTGTCCGCATTGCCACTCACCCATTGGATGCTGCACTGCAGGGACCAAAGGTGCCATGTTGGCCATGATCTGTTGTGCATGTTGCTGTCCCTCCCTCAAGGTCTGCACCATGCGCTCCATATCAGCAGGTGACACCTCCTGGGTGGGCCCTGGAAGTGACCCATGTGATCCATGTGCCTGGCGCTGACTCAGCAGCTGGGCTACAGCGGGATGAGTGGAGCGAAGTAAGCCAAGCGCATGCTGGAGGCCGGACAGCATCTGCAAACGCTAGAGCACTGAAGTAGTGAGTTTCGATGACAACGTGAAGCGCAACAGCCATGAAATCACACTGCGACAAAAGTCGATCTGAAACTATTCTTGACCAGGCAACACGAATCGCTGATGATGCAGGAAACCTGGCCACCAGACGAACGTGCAACGCCGTAGCAGGAAGTGAAGGTGGCTGTTGATGGCCTGGCAACGTGCAAATGCTGTCCACTGCCCATGCCATGTTGCACAGCATGCTCTGCCACACTCCCACCTTCTGTGCCACTGCCTCCTGCTGCTCGGCTGACAACTTGCTTTCGGGTTTCTGGACGGGAACAGCTTGGTTGGCCATGCCTGCAAACAGTGGTTGCAGGGCACAAGCAGCGCCTTGTGAGAACACGGTCGGTGCTGCTGGTGTGCGGACACTCGCTTGTGTGGCTGAAGAATGATGACCCACAGTCAAGTGCCAATGACACAACAGGAAAACAAATGTCATCATGCATCTGATGCGTCCGACAGCTGTCGTATCGGTTCAATACTACCAAGTGTGGCCATGAATGTGGCACGGTTGTGTCTGCCAGCTGCATGCAACAGTTTCCAAGCTGAGGTGCATTGCCACGCACCCTGTGCACTGTCTGCAGGAGCCATGGGTGCGCTCGCGCCCGAGGCGCTGCCGTAGTCAGTGCTGTTACCACTGTCTTCGCATGCTTCTGAGCTGGCTTCAGAAGTCAAGCTAGTGCAGTCGTCAGCAGCTAGACATGGGTCACTGGGTGGCGGCCTGAGCACTGGTGCAACATTGGCCATGATCTGTTGTGCATGTTGCTGTCCCTCCCTCAAGGTCTGCACCATGCGCTCTATGTCAGCGGTTGACAACCCCTGGGTGGGCACTGTATCTGACCCATGTGATGGGCGCTGACTCAGCAGCTGGGCCACAGCGGGATGAGTGGAGCGAAGTAAGCCAAGCGCATGCTGGAGGCCAGACAGCATCTGCAGCCACATATCAAGCAGGAGCATATGCATGGGATGAACGCCTCTGCTTCCATTGCTTCCGTTGCACAGGAAAATACAGGTGCTCCAACGTTGACAATCACTTGAAAGGAGCGCTGATACCGTATGCACTGCCAGCGCCCACTTGTGAGCACACTGGCACATGTACTAGCGTCGCCACGAGGAGTTCCAATAAGTTGCCGTTTTTCCCATTGCCGCATGTACTGCATATGCTGCATCCCTTGCGCATGAGCCACGCACCTTCTGTGCCAGCGCCTCCTGCTCAGCTGGCGACAGCGAGGCTGCCGGTGCCGACACGTGGCCTGGCTCAGACCGACCAGCCATGCCTGCGCAGCACAAACAGTGGCATGTGGCGCTGCACGAAGTTTTAGCCGCCGACATCAAGTGACAATCAAGGCAGTGCAAGTGACGCTTGCCCTGTGAAGACGCCTCAACTTTCAACATACCAATCAGCTCCCAGGCAAAATGTCTGATTAGCAGTCAAACAAGCAAGCAAAAGATAACAGTCAAACACTGGGTTTGGGGGCTGAGGTGAGCCATGAGGAGAAGAGGCCATCGGGGCAATCCAGCTTCAGACAGCGAAACGTCCTGGACAGGATTCACAGAAGGGCATCAGCAAAACAAACAGGCTCAGCCAACTGCCAACGTTCCACAACGCCATGATTCTCAATGAATATATTGACTTTGGCTGCCTCTGATGCCCACCTGTACGATTCACTACATGCGCTGAGACGATGGCATCGGCGGGTGCAGGGCGATCACTGCCACAAGGCAAGCCGCTGGTGGTGTGGGCATCGGGAGCGCGCTGCGCCTGGCCCTCCAACTTGATTCCGCGCAGCTGCGCGCTGATGTCGTCCACAACGCTCTGAGTGCTGCCAGTGTGCAGCACAGCGGGACTGCTGCCACCCACTGCTGTGGGCAGTGGCAACGCTGGTGCTGTGGGTTGTTCGGATGACGGAGCTGGAGGCAAAACAGGCCGTACAGGCCGTACAGGCGACACAGGCGGTAGACACGGTACATGTGCATCCTTAGAGGGTGCCGGTGGCGCAGGTTCCATATGCGTGGGCTGCACTGAAGGAGAAACTGCTGATGACGACTGCTGTTGACCAGGCGCCAGCCGAGCTCGCCACGCCTGTATGGTCGCCTTCAGTGCGTAGTTGGGTATGAGCTGTTTGGAGTCCAAGCGTTGGTCTGCATGCCCCATGGTATAGGCAGGGTGTGGGTCAGCCATGCCTCAGCACTGGACACATGCATGATTTGTCACACGCTATGCGCACATTTGCATGATGGCAGTGGGTAATGCGTCTAACACACTGATCAGCCTGCCCCGTGTCCGAGTCTAACATAGTAGGGCAAACAAGCAAAAAGACGAGTCAGGCAAGGAAATGGAACCTCTGATTGAAGCAAGCCAGCCAGCCAACTAGTCAGCTAGCCAAACAACAAGTGCATGGCACAACACATTTTGGGGCTGCCTTGAGCTGCGATGACCGGCATTTACAAGTCGGATGGCACACCAACTCTGTCTTGTATCTAGCCTGCAGTTGCGGCCAAATGATAGGTATCATACTGTAGCTCTGATGTGCCACTTACTTGTTCTGGGATCTGTGTCATTGGTCATCAACCATCTGGTGATAGCATGACGCTCGTATGTAAATCCGCTGGTGGTGATGACAGGGTCAGTCATGACATCCCCAGTGATAAGGCACAGGAAGTTGGGGTTGAGGTCAAGTGCGGGATTGCTGGCAGCAGCAGGTAGTTTTGACATCGGTGAAAGCAGCAGCTGATCCATCAGCTTTGCTCGCAAGATGGATGCCTGTGCACTTAGGCGGGACTCTGAAACAAGAGCTAACATTCGTTCAGGAAAGCGAGATGCTGTTGCACATGGCGACATCTGCTCCGGTGTAGCCTCGCTGGACGACACTGCGCAGGGATGATTGTACACACAAAAAACATGACGCTTTTCTATGCCGTTGCATTTGCAGCCTGACCACAACAAGTGACGTGAAAACCATGCAACTGGTGGAATGCCCCGAGAAGTTGAGTGCCCCGGGAAGTTTGCCGCGTGGCATTGAAAACTGCATGCAGAAGCAATCACTGAAGAACGTGTGATGACTGCGATGACAGTCGCCTCTCACACAACATCTTGCAGATCATTGAACTGTGCATATGACGCTGCGGAATACTCACACCAAGGACATGTCGCCCGTGCAGCTGCCTGGAGGTTGCTTGGCGTGAGGCCGCTCTTTTCCGCCTGCCCTCCCTGGTTGCTGATGCTGCGTGCAAAGCTGTGCCCCCACTCAGTCGGGCTTGCACTGACCAACTGGCAGGGATACGGGCTGCTCTCCACCCGCATGCAAGCTTCACACCTGAGATGCGGCGGCACCTGCGTGTGCAAACGATCCCAGTCAAGACTTGATACGGTGCCAGTTGAGGACACACCAATGCGGAGTACTTGGACATTACAAAGGCTTCTGCGCTACGGAATTCATCAATGTGACTTGGTTGCTGTTGTTGACAAGGGCGCAGTGGTGGCCAGTAGGTTACCGGTAATTTCCTTTTCCCCCTGCCTCCTGAGTAGGCCTCCCCGGACTGAAGGCCATGTAAACAACAACAGCAAAACACAATGCACGTGGTTGTTGATGACACAAACAAACGACGATTGGGTCTATGATACTTGGGTCTTATGCAAATCTAATGGCTTTTGGACCCCTACGTTATTTTTCGTAAATTGAGCCTGGACTCGGCCTAGGTGAACCTTCAAACCTATTTGTGCGATTCAAACGATATGAACAAGGTGAAATTCGGTTGAGTTGCGCTCGCCTGTCCAGCATTCACTAGCATTGCATACGTACCTGCCTTCTTGACCTGTTGTTGGCCACACATCTGCTGCACGATATAAATATGCGTTTAAGAAGATCAAGTAGTTTAGAAATCGAGGTTGCTTTTGCTGCTGCCCTACCCAAATCATGGTCACCATGTATGAATCCAGGTATTGTCAAATCAGTATTGCCTCAACCTCTTGTCCAAGGCACAGATTCAGCGCAAGAATCGGCAGCGGGTCAGCTGTAGCACCTAGGGTGTTGGACCTGCTACCGGGACCGGTGACGTGCGCTCTGTTTAGATTTGCATGAAACCCAATCACAACAGATTGATCTGGGGGTTTACGGATTCCAAAACACCAAGGCCGAACTACGACACCAGAGCTCAGGTGTTGTGAAACTTACAGACCCCTTCGGCACCCCGATCATTCACATCATGACCACAGCAGTGCAGGCCAGCGCAGTGACTACAGAGAATACAGCACAGCGACCCTGTAGTTTGGCGCAGTCTGTTAGGCAGCACCCAGACAAGAACGACGTAACCATTGCAGGCTCCCACCTGGCCCGTTGCTGCTGCCAAGACTTCCTGGTGGGGCATGGTAGTCGGGGACTGCTGACCGGCCTGAGCTGCTCCCTCCTGCTTGTGATACCGGCTGGCCGTGGCCAGGGCTGACGTTTGGCCTTGGTGAGGCATCAGGCCAGCCTTAGGGTTTGACATGGCGCCCTCAATGGCCTTGAGTTCCCGCCAGAGGGCCGGCCCCGCATCACTCTGGTCACAGGCACGCAGCAGCCCTGTGGCACAGTCCTTCGCAAAGCAGTGGCACCTCACGTCACACCAGTCTTCACTCAGCAGCCAAGCCGCCCAGTCATCAGGGGACTGCTGTGCTGCTGTGGTCAGGAAGCGGCGCACTTCAGGGTCGCATTTGTGAGCATCCAGAGCACTCGCAAGGCCAGCCAGCTGAGTGTGGAGCTCAAGCCTGACGCTGTGCTTGTTATCACGGAGGGTGTCCTCTAGCTGCACGCCAGACCTGTACACAGCAGAAAGATGCACAACACATTGCACTAAGCAAATGCCTTGAAGACAGCCAGCAGATGTGGATATGTCTGAGCACCTCGAGAGCACTGAAATGAATTAAAGAGGAGGGGAAAGCATCACTATACTTAGTAAAGCATCAATTGCAATAAAGGAGGCTGGGCAATGCAGTGCCATATTCCCTGCTGCAATGCCTCACAGGCTTACCTTTCCCTCTGGATCTGCTGGATGGGGAGTGACGGCACACAGATGACGCGCATGTGCTCGCGCAGTCGCCATGCCAGCAGCGCAGCCTCGCCTTGCACCTGCTCTGCCCCTCCGCCCTCAGGCATGAGCACCAGCAGCACATCGGCCGCAACGGCCTCTGCATTTAGAACTGCAGCTGTGCCTCCCGGTGCTGGTGCTACAGCATCCAGCAGCAGGACCTTGTGTCGTGTCAACACATATTGGGCTGTAGCATCAGGCCTAGCTGTCACCACATGTGTAGCCAAGTCTGCACACATGGCCAGAAAAGCAGACAACCGGGTTGGTCGACCTGTGCACTGATGCATCAAATAAAAACCATTGAATGGATATCCAACGAATATCTAACAGTTTGCAACCACGAGGCAGTCAGTACGGATAGCAGGTCTTACCACTCTCACTTTGGCCTTCAGTTACCTTTTTACAGCACAGCCTGGCAAAGTGCAGCACTGCTTACCCGCACTGCCCCTGTTTCACCTGTGTACCCCATGCGCTCCAGTTGCTCTCTGATGAAGGATGACTTGCTGTCGCCAGCTGGCCCGACAACTACCACGTAGCGCCAGTCAGCTGGTGCCATCTCGGGAAACGGGGCAAACTTCCGGCGGGCATCCTCACGCTGGCCCAGCAGGTTGCTGTGCGACATGGAAAGGATGAAGCCCGGATATGCTCCTGCCCAGGCTGACCGCAGGCATGCTGCCATGTGCTGTCGGCTGTCCATGGCCACGTCCCGGGCTCTGATCGTTTCCAGTAGCTGCAGCACCTCCTGCTCCAGTTTACTGTCAACCAGTGGTTGCTGCGCCTGCTGTGCCTGTTCAGCAAGCTGTGCCAGCTGCTGCATGTGCTGCATCTCCTGCAAGTCAATGGCAGTACGTTTGGGTGTGACAGTACTGGAAAGCAAATGTACACATGGTTCGCCTGCTGCTCCACAAGTGTGGCTCAAGCCTTACGTTCCCGACAGGCTAAGACACGACGTCAACACCTCTGGATAACAACTCTACAGGTTCTGTTTGACGTCATCGTGAAAACTGTAAACAGACTGCACCAGGTCTGTCAGTGCTTGTGGTTGACACCTGCAAGCCTGGCCGACCATCTGCACTTTGCTGCGTGCTCACCACCAAATCCTGTCTGGCTGCAAGCTGCTGGACAGCATCTCTGTTGGTACGGTACTCTGACACTGTTTCCACCAGACTATATAATGAGCTGACGACACTAGATAGAATTCCGAACACGTCCATGGCTTGGCAGTGCCCACTGCAAGAACAACAAACATCACTCCAAAACATTGACGCAGGAACTGCATGCTTCCTAGTCGAACAGCATTTCAGACACACCCTACCAGCTTCATGTGCAAGATGCAACACGATGAACACCCCAGCCACATGTACCATTGCGCTGAAGTGCAGGTAGGCACATGAAGCCACTGTTCGTATGCTATGCTGTAGTATGTCCACGTAATACGCTCTTGTACCGACCTTCAGTGCCGGTTTAATCAGAATGAATTAAGCAATGAAAAATCGTTGCAGTGCCGAGAAAGAACTGGCAGCAATTCTGACGATGCAGATCAAGAGCCCTCAGCGACAGCGAGCGGTAGCTGGGATTAGGATCCACACGGACAACTGATGGCATGCGTTCGCAATGAGCGCTTGCGTGTCATCAAAGCAAATATTTGAAGGGAAGTCACCGATCCATCCCCTGCTAGAGCCAGGCATGCCGGAGGCAAGCTGCAAAAAGTGCGCCTGGCTGGCCAGGCACACACGTGGCGCACGTTGCAAGCAGGCCTGCCTCAGCGGGCAGGGTGATTGCCATGCGCGCTCTTGCTGGTAGTACACCAGGCCTGCGTGATCACAGCAGCTGTTGTAAACAGCGCCAAACAGCTTCCTAAATTTTTGCATTCCAAGGTTTTTTTGCACATTTGCCGGCCATGCGCTCTGCCGAATACGGCTGGACTGCCACAAGCACGCTTTGAGCATAGCACGCGCAAAGGGCTTTGCCGTCCAAGGTCAAACACAATCTCCAGTGACGGCCGGCACCCATGCCAAGCAGTGCCAAGCAGTGCCGTTGGTAATGTGCATACGAAGCACACACAACTTCGAATGAGTGCTTCAGGTGCACGCAAAGCCGACCACAGAGGCCATGGTCAGAAACGTTTAGCTGAATCATTCGCCTGTGACCTGTCCGATGATGTCGTAACCTCATGTCGGGTCCGCGCCATGCTAGAGAACAGTCATCACCTGAAATCCTTCATTGTGCGGGCGACGAATGGCGACGTCAACAAGTACGACTTCATGGTACTCAATCAGACCTGAAGCTGAACAGACCTGTGGCACACAGCAGTGAAGGGCCAACACACCTGTGCCAATGAACAGTGCGCAAGGTTTTGCGTTCACATCTGGTGTACCTTCCTCTGTCTAAGCCAGACAGATGAGATGTCAGGGTTTGGGTTTGGGTTAGGGTTATCCAAGAAAAAATATGTTTGCCAGTTCTGGGACAATTCTTAGGCACACCACTGGAACCAGACCTCTTTGTGGTGTGTGTACCGGGTCGTGTGATGTTTTGAGTGGTGTTGTGCGCGACTGGGCTGGGTCAGTGTCACCTCTGTCCACCACGTTGTGTTGGTACACGGTGTGGGACGATTGGTGCACAGTGGTGCATTCACACTGGGGACTGATACAGGTCTCCACTGAGGTCTGTTGCTGGGTTTTGTTGGTAGGCGGCGGTGACTGCCAGGGTGTTGCTGGGTGTGGTGGTATAAGAGACACACTGGCCACTCCTGTCAAGACACTTCTCATTCACCCCACTTGCAAACTTACAACTGGGTGGCGACTTACATTACCGACTTCTGAGGAACTCGGTCAGACGGGTCACACACCAATTTGTCTTTTGACAGTGCAGTTCCTGTCTAGACCTGGTTTGCTGTCCCAGAAGTGGCAATGCACCGTCTACCCCAACTCGCGATGTTCACCCCGCTGTTTACCCCATGTGCGGTTCACACACACAAACACACACATGTTTCACTGACACACAATGGTCGCTGGCGGTGATACAGATCTATTCACACAAACTGTCCCAGAACTGGCAAACTTCTTTTTTGTGTGGATGGATTACTCGTGATTGCTCACGTCAGAGTGAGAGTAACGCTTGCGACCTGTCCGTGACTACATATGGGCCCTCTGCTCGTCCCCTTCCCTCCAGAGGACGTTGTTCGCTGGAGTTGTTCGGGTGTTGGTAAGTGGCAACTACCCCATCCATGTTATGATATCATTCCCTCACATCACCTTGCACCTGCAGGGATGGCACACTTTGGCGTCAAGGCCACAAACTGCAGAGGCGCCTCCACGCTCCCATGACAATTGGCAGATGACAAGGCGTGCTGGGGCTGCCAGCCCTTCATCAGCCGTATCGTTTTCCTCCTGGCATCATCAC